>JABSTT010000066.1:0-40001 GCA_013339685.2 Hyalomma asiaticum | reverse complement strand
CCCATTAACGAGACGACCAGGAGAGCACCAAGACTGTGACATGTAAATCATGCCGCTCATGACACGCATGTCATGTTTTCATGTTACGACCTGCCATTTACGTTCGTCAGGCAGTCATGATGTGGCATACCAATTTTCGTAAGCATCCGATTAGTGAAACGGCCAGGAGAGCACAAAATCGTAGGCGGCTGGATAGATAGATAGATAGATAGATAGATAGATAGATAGATAGATAGATAGATAGATAGATAGATAGATAGATAGATAGATAGATACGCTCAAACTCGCCGAAGTTCGCTAAGAAATGCTTCGCATTTAAAACGCGAGCGTTCGGAACGTCGTCTTCCTCTTTCTCCACACCACCGATAGATAAGATGGCATACGTAGAACAAACGGGCCTTCTATCTGCACTACACCGCTTTACAATTTGCATCTAACTTAAATTCGGTTAAAGCAAAGGTGTTTAGCAAGCAAAATTACTCTTAAATTAACATCGCCTCCCTTCCACTACGCTCTTAGTTCGCAGCAGTGGTACCGCCATCTATGAACGATGGAGAGAAGCAGATTGTCTTGCTAATGCCCGCCGGCAGTTAGCACTTCGGTAATCTCAGAGCGTCGATCGCAACGGTGATTGGCGACGTGCCGGTGTCCTGCGGGCGCACTACATGGGCAGAGTACAACTACGGCCGCTACAAAATTTCTCTTATCTGGCCAGTTTGTTGCGACGCGCTCTGCTCCATGAATGCAAAGACAGCCGCCTACAAGCAAGTGATGCGCCTTTCCTTGCTACGGACTGTGTTTTTAGAAAACTATCCGCTGACAACCCATTCGGTTACGTTTGCGGAAGCTCATGGTTTCTGGCAAGTTCTCGAACGACTCCTATTTCTACAGAACACTGCATGTCATGCTGAGGCGTGCAAGGCAGCGTCTCCGGACAAACGTGAGTCATTCGAAAACTTTCGCTTGTGTACAACTGTCGAGGTGCCGCTGATGTCCCCATGCAGAGGGTTCACATATGCAGAGCACCCAACCCATAACCAGTCCCCGATTCTCGAGATTGCTGCTTATGCATTCCACAGCTTCGGGAAGACAGGTTGCACATTCGTCTTATACCGACTGCTGGGACAGAGGGACCAATCGCTTATTTATTTATTTATTTATTTATTTATTTATTTATTTATTTATTTATTTATTTATTTATTTATATAACTATTTATTTATTTATTTATTTATTTATTTATTTATTTATTTATTTACTTTTGCCTTACAGGCCCCCAGTGATTGCCCAAGTAGACTGGATGATCTATGGCGCTTGCACTCCACGCGTGTATGCAGTTGTTCCAAAACATACTTGCACTGGATATTTTTTATGGATGCCTTACGAAGACGTAGTTTCTCCTTTCCAAACTGAGCTGAATGCTCCCCTTCCGGTAAGGTACCCATGGCTTAAAAGATCGACAATGAAGCTCAACCTCAACAGATTGCCCGTAAAGCCCGTTATTCAACGTTGGGGCTCATCAACGAGTGGAAAGGCAGCAAATGTATTCGCCACGGTGAGTGATACTCTGTGTATTCTGTTGGAGCACACACGCCAGTCGGTGGCTTTCACAATTCCCTCTGACTATAGGGTGCTCGATCGGTGATCTAAGATAGTGGTCTGGATCAGGGTCGACCCGTCTCTAGAGCCTCTGCTAGCACAGGGCAGTGCAGGACCCGCAGCCTTACGCCCCCTGCCGCTTACGTCGGATGAAGGCATGAGCTATACAGAAATGTACATCGCACCAATGCATTTGCTCAAATCAAAGACATTGCGCTAAATGCTAGTACCTCTTTCTTTGCCTCGATGCGAAATGTTCCAGCCTTGCGATAGGGCAACAACGATGGTTCGCGAAGTCCTGTGCACGCTACAAAAAACCACATCAACCAGAAAGATATGAACTGGACGGCACTTCGAGGTAAGTAGTGAGATTGGCCGACGTGTCTGCTGCCGTAGAGGGCAGTGCCGAGTGACGCCATGGTACTGCTGCAAGGAACAGTATGTTGAATGTGACGATGGTAGAGACAACAACAGCACCAACGATGATTTGAAAACATGTTGCGTTTACTCGCGGGTTCAGGAAGGCTGAGTTCTTCCATGCAAGCAAGTCACTGTGTCGTTTAACCTTGCGGTCAGTTGCATGCGCACGCATGCTTTTCGGAACCTTATATCGCATACAGTCCTTATCGTACAATGTGTCTCATTATCTCAACATGTTTGCGGAAAATAATGTATGTTTAGCACATACATCCCGAAATCAGCTATCCACCATGCTTTTGGATTTTGAAACCACTCCTGCTACATTGTAAATAGGCATGAATTCTTATTCTAAGATATTGTAGGCTGATATTATTTATTTCACTTTTTCTCTCTTCTTTTCTTTGTCTTCGTTTTTTGTAGCGTATGAACGCGCTATCTATTGTCTCCTTTGAGAAATGTTGCATTTAAATCTTGCATATGCCCACCCATTGCTGTTCATGTGTACCTGGGGCACTGGGTGCTCTCTCAAGCTGCCTTTAGCAGCTTTTTTATTGCGATAGCCATCATATGGACAGTCTCGGATGGTTTTTGCCGTCCTTGCTACGGACTGTGTTTTTGATACGGACTGTGTTTTTACGGACTTGTGTTTTTACGGACTGTGTTTGATACGGACTGTGTTTTTTGCCGTCCTTGCTACGGACTGTGAGCAAGTGATGCGCCCATGAGAAAACTTTCATCTTTGAAAAAGGCTGGCCTCCAGCCGAAACGTCAGAATAAATCTTATGTTTGTCACTGTGTCTTTCTGATAGTATATATATATATATATATATATATATATATATATATATATATATATATATATATATATATAAAGTCCCAAAGAAAAATAATTCGGATAAATGCTTCCGAAGCGCGGACTCGAACAACGAACCTCTCGCTCCGTAGCGCCTGGCGCTAACCACTACGCCACAAAGAGCAGATCCTTCATGGCGCTAAGGGCGAGCTTTATATACACACCCTTTGCCGCTGGCAGGACTCAGAGACGGCAGGCGCTTGTAAGCGTTTCTTCATTACCAGCGAGATGGCGCGAGGAGCGCAACGGGCGCATTTAAAAGTCGTCGGCCAGCTCGCTCGCTTCTTCTAATATTTGCGCTGGGACCTTCCGCTGTCTGCTCGCGCGGTTGTCTCGTGGTAAGAGAAAGAGGGATGTTTCGAGCTTTCACCGTGATGTCCGCGCTGATGCTACGGGAGCGTACGAAAGCCACTCGAGCTCAAGGGACGCCGCTAAACGAACAAACAGAAGATAGGCGCGAACTATCAAGTGTCACAGCTCGACACTTGAAGCACGCTAGTTTCCTTCGCTTCTTCGGCCGCCTTTGCAAAAGGAGCGCTGTTCAAACTGAGAGTATCCATTGCAGTGGCGTAGCCAGAAATTTTTTTCGGGGGGGGCTAGGAATTTTCGACGGACAGGATGGACGGAGTCGGAGCCTCACTGTGTGACCATATATATATATATATATATATATATATATATATATATATATATATATATATATATATATATATATATATATATTTTTTTTTTTCAGGAACGAAAATATGCACGTGACGCATTTGCGCGGACTGTCGCCCAATGAGTATACATTCGTTAAGCATCTGCGACCTACTTCAGCTTTCAGTTGTCATGCCAACTGGGTCCCGAAATAACCATACTCTCGCTCATTCAAAACTTTTACAGAAGGCAATGTATCGACGAAATCTAGTAGAAAGACATTTATTTCCCCGCCACTGCGAAGATTTGTCACTTGCGCACGCTACTACCTTTATGATAATTTCAAAATAAAGTATAATGATCGATGTACACATACGCATGAAATGCTGTAAAGAATTCGTGATAGCAGGCGCAGCCGGGAACAGCGGGCAGCATACCTAAGGTAGGAAGCTAAAAATGACGCCATAACAAACACATTTTTTGAAACCCTTTATAAATTGATCGTGGCGTTGTCCTGATAAACTCCGGAAGACTCTCTCCAACTTAACATGCTAGTAGACATACAGGACGACATTTTGGTATATATTTCGTATGTATGGTTTCCTCACCGAAACTTACCTGTTCGCTACATTATACAGGCGCTTCTTTTACCAAATTTTGGATACATTTGCAGGAAGAACAGAGATTCGCCTGCGATTGTGATTATAAGCCGCTCCAGATCTATGTGTCGTGAACATATTACCACTTCTTTTTTAAAAGGATTAAGTCTAGTGCGTTACAGAAAAATGCCGTCCTCATTAACATTGTACGCCTCCCGAAACATGGCTTTGTCTCCACTAAACTCACAAACACCACCATCCTGACCCTTTCAAGAATAATTACTCACACATTTATTAAGCTGAAAAACGGGGTAAAATACCTCGTAATATTGAAAAAGCTTTCTATGTGGTTTGCCACTTCACACTTCTAGCCAGATAAATTAAAAATCCCATGGTGCTATTGGGACTAACGCCAGTTTAATCCTACATTTACTTCGAGGCATGCGGAATGCAAGTTGCGATCAATAAATCTGATTTGGAACTCACTGAAGTGAACTCCGGAATGTTGAGACGTCCCTACTTCGCGCAAAGGGGGAGGGGGTTCTAAGCCGCAACAATTCACAAGTACCACAACTACGCTACGACTCCGTTTGAAATGCTTCACGTAATCACCCCCTCTGGCCACACACGTCAACAACCATTTAACCAAACCGGATTCGTGCTGGGGCCTTGAAGAAAAGAGGCAACAGTCTTAATTAAGCCATCAAAACATGGAATTTAATATGTGAACATGATCGAAGTATACAATTAACAATTAGTAGCGAACGTATTGATGCAATGCAAACAAAGAGCAGCGTAAACGCATAGTGCAGCACAGGAATTAACAGCGGAAACAAACTCATCAATGAACGGCCAATACAATGGGTAAAACAGCTCATAAACTAACGGCGCAATGTCTTAAGTGCGCTTGCTGCCGCCAATGAAGACAACGCTTATCTGGGTGGGTTCCATCGGCGCATAGTTCTCGTCGCCGGCCTGTTGACTGGTGCTTGGGTAGGAACGCGGATGTCGCTCTAAAAGGCGCCGTGACTCACGGGTTCTCCCCGATCATTGCTGCTCGCATCATGCTCTCGCAGACTACATCGTCTCTCCGAGATTGGAGAGCCGAACGGCCAGGCTTGCACAAGGGATCGCAAACGAAGCTTACTTCTTCACACGACGGAAGGCCACTGCCTTTCTTCGAGTCTCCCGAATCTCCAAAATTCCACCCTGTCCACGAGTTTTTCTCTCCGACAGCCCCGCCTCACCAGGGCGTCTATCCAATGGTTGTCTACGGCAACGTCGCCAGTATAAATCGCACGAGTCCAACCCGCCACGCGATTAATATTTGGGACTCGCATCCCCAGTGTAACGCAGTACAAGCTCCTCTCCAAAAATATAAAAAGCAAAATATAAACATACACAAAACTAGACATTCGGACAGGACGTCGGACAGCCTAACCGGCGACACTTGTGTACAGATGATTGTAACGAGCGTTATCTACCACCGCTTCCATTCCGAAACACTCCAGGTGCAAGCAATTTGGCACCGTCTAGGCGCCCACAGGCTGGAAGTGCCTGGTGAAAACACGCGCCTGTCGGCAGTCGCTCCTTTGTGGCCGGTCAGAAGTGCGCGTCCGAGAAGCAGTTCTGTTTACTGCATTGCACGGTGATCGAAGCATACCGGGGACGCTCTGCTGATTTTGTTCAGGCACTTATGAGTGCGCTGGGTTCGCTTTGGCGTCGACATTCTGTTTCTTCAAGGTCGCCGACTAATGGACACTCTCATATGGGGCCGCCGCGCAAACGTCAGCTCTGCTGTCAAAGCGAGGTTGCCGCAAAACTCGCGGGTAACGAAAGCCCCAGCGATTCTCTGACCGCAGCGGCAGCCGAAAAATAGGATTGTGTCTCGCCCCGACGACGCGCCTCGGGGAGTCACAATGGCACAAGGATTGGTATTAGGCCCAATATTTCCTGTATCAATTACGTTCGCCCTAAGCTTCTAACTTGCGAAGTTCACAAATGTACTCACTTGATGCAGCACTAGCATCGACAAATACTAGATTATCAACTACTACTAGCTGTATCTCACTGGTTTTGCAAACTGAAACGTCCTGTGTTTTAACCTTACGAGATCGCTTGCTACACGGAGTTGACAATATTACATGCCTAGCGCTCGATTTAGACACATCAAGGTTAAAAAGAAGTTTGTAAAAGAAAGCTTTCTTATGGTTCTTACACGCTCGCCTATACGCCTGGTAATATTTTCCCTATGACCTTCATCGGGCTTTGTACGTTCTTACTTTCTCATTTCGCTGTCACTTAGGTCGCTGTTGAAAAACATGGGGACTGATGTAAATAACTTATTTCGCTCCGTTACTAAACGAGGTCCAAGAATAGTGAGTTTGCTTCATCCTAAAAGAGAAGTAATATCCCGTTGAGTGAGTTGCACGTTACAGACATGCCATATTTTCGTCCCCGATTCCGTACACCAGGCAAGCAAATAATGGTAGTGCATACAACCCTCAATTGTAACAATGCCAATGGCGAATAATTGCAGGACTTTCTCGGTGCTTTAACTTGGAATACAATTAACAGTAGCGGAATTTTACTGTTTCATGCATCTAAACACTAGTTTCTTCGAAATCAAGCGTCGTGATAAATTTATTTACTTGAATGAGCAGAGGCTCGATGTTGGCAAGTTTGTTTTGCATGCTTGGAATGCCTGTCCTTTGTACGTGTTTTGTTTTTGTCCCCGTTCTCTTGCGCTCTTTTGCACTTTTGCTTGAAAATGTAGCCTTGTCTATTCGAGTTGTTCGACCAGATGCTGTAGCCGAAAAAGGAATTGATATAGTGAGACTTCTTCTCATTTTATTTTCCCATTGGCCGCTCATGGATTGTGTCAAGTACTGATTGATCGATCAATCGTCTCGGTGACTGTAGTTATTTCGGCTGTTATATTTCGGTAGTTATTTCGGCAACGCTGTATATTGTATTCAAGAAATGAAATGATGTCAAGTAAATTTCCTGGCTTGCTGTGATTAACAAGGCATCGTGTGACCTCATCTGAGCAATAGCAAGGAACTATTCAAACATTATTAGAGAATTCACATATAATCCACATCTCTTAGGCACGTTAAAAAGCCACTGTATTGTCAGAGGATATAAGGTGTCATGTAAGTACAAAAGTGCGATGTCAGTGCACGCTAAAGAACCCCAGGTGGTCGAAATTTCCGGAGCCCTCCACTACGGCGTCTCTCATAATCAGAACTGGTTTTGGGACGTTAAACCCCACAAATCAATCAAATCAATCATGTAAGTACAAATCAGTTGAAGAAAAGGACTTAGCATTCGAAGTCTCGCTCATTTGTTGGCGCTGCGAAGATGAGCTTCCCCAGAAAACGGAGAGCTGCTGCTGTCCTTGAGACATATTGCCGCGAAAGCGACGATACGAATATGGTCACCCCTTCTTGAATGAATTTCGCGACCACCGCCTGCTGGCAGCGGAGTTGTTGACCCTTGTGCACGCTCGGTGATGAACCGCAGCGCGGTCTTTTTGTCGACTCGTTATTCCGTAGTTTACTAGCTTGTGGATAGCACTGCAAAGCAGTGCTGTTCACTCGGAAGGTTGGTTGAAATTTTCTCTCGCTGGGGCATCGTCCTCGCAAGGGGACACGCCGTGAACGCACATTGCTACCATGCGTAAGTCGTCAAGAAAAATGACGAAAGCGAAGCTGTATTGGGCCACCCATGTAGGGGCACTGCTCAAAAAGAAAAAAAAGACGCATTCACTGTACGCCACATTCCCCACGCGACCGCATACAACGTACGAAAAGCGTCAGCGCCCCACAGAAACAGGAATAAGAGGGGAAGAAGGATCGGGCGGCACAGAAGGCGTTGCACAGGGAACAGCGGCGTACTTTGCTTTGTGCTTGGTTCGCTAGATTTGTGACCTTAGTCCACGAACGTTTCACCCGCAGCAAAACCACGCATGTTTCCGGGTACGCAGACTCGCCATGTTCTTCCATCACCGCAGAGAGCTAATTGTCAACACATTGCAGAAGCGTCTGCTTGCTGCGGCGCTGTGCTGCAAAGACTTCAAGCTCCCCTTTCAGTCTCTTATCGCAGCACCCTTTGCCGATAAATGACGTATGCCCCTCGTTTGCCAGCACCGTTCCCTGCAGACAAGCTACAACTTTCCCCGCCATAGAGTGACAACTTCCTTTGCAAGTTGAAAGAGCCGCGTTCTTCGTTTTTAAGCCCACAACAGAGAGGCGAATGCCCGTAGTAGCACTTTCCCCGAATGGACACCTTTGTTCGTATATGTGATGGGCCAGCATAGATAGGCAGTGGGGCACCGACTGGAAAAAATTTCGGGGGGGGCTTCAGCCCGGTCAGCCCATGCCTGCCTACGCCACTGATCCATTGTGACAGCTTATACGCGCCCGTTCGGTGTATATCTGTGCGTTCGTTTCGTGCGTGCTTCACTTGATAGTTCGCGCTCGTCGTCTGTTTGTTCATTTAGCGGCCTCCCCTAGCTTTATATGTGTAGCTTTGTGACACACAACGTATAAAGCCCTTCGTATCAGCACGCGCTGCCCACGGGAGGCGCTCACTTAGCAAGTGCATGTTTGCTACAATTAATATTGCTCCTGAAGCTGCGAGCCTCACTTCGTATCGCATTACAGTTTCTTGCTATCTCATTCATTGCTTCGCCCTTGCGGCGAAACTGTGACTTTTTCCCTAGTGTCCCCTCTTCCCTGTACTACATTGTACCGCGTCAACTTTTTCTTTCTTTGTCAACAAATTTCTCAAAGCGGTTGGGACCGACATTCGTTCGGAAAGTACAGGTAAAGTTGATTTGGCAACACAGGCGCGCAGTTTCAGGCGACGACTGCACGTCATTTTAAGCAGAACCTGGGCAATGTGCACCAATTTCACTAAAAAGGCGCTTCTAACGTGACAATACCTAACAGCAGGGGAAGTCATGCGGAGTCTTGCACTCGTCACACTCGATCGAAGCCGCTGATTGTCAATGCTTTCACAATGCTCATTGATCAGCGAAGAATCCTCCTCAAGATGGTCGATTTCATCACCAGCGTCAGAAATAACCTTCGGGGTTTTCCCCTCCGGAAGATCTCGAGTACACCTGCATGTCGCCATGCTTACAGCAAAAGAAACCTGCCAAATCTAGACAAACTTCTTTTTTTTTGACGCGTTGTTTTCAAGACTCAAAACTGTGGACGTGTATCCCCACCTGTCAAAAACCAAACGAGAAGGTTTGCGGCGTGCTGCTACCGGTAAACAATGTAAAAAAACAAGAAAAAGCGCGGTGCACGCACCTGTCACAGCACCAAGAGGAGCCACCGAGTACCCGTCACTTCCTGGATCCTGTGGCCACTCCGCAATGCTGCCTGTAGAAGAATGATTCTGAGAGCGCACACACACAAACGCACATTTATATATATATATATATATACATTCAAGAAGGATACCGACAACTCAATGATTCCAAATTTTACGAGCGCCTCCCAGGGGACCCAACAACTCATTACACGAAAATCGTAACATCAGAACTGAATATGCTATTAGACAAAAGAAAAATAACACCCAATGAACATAATTTAATGCGGCCAGCCAACCCCATTCCGGGTCGATTTTACATGCTCCCCAAGATACACAAAACGGGCAACCCAGGGCGCCCAATCGTATCCGGCATTGGGACGATAACGGAACCTATATCAGGCTACATAGACAAACTAATAAGACATATCCCCACAATACTAGACTCATATGTCAAAGACACTACGCACTTCCTCGGAGAAATTTCAAACATACGTGTGCCACAAGGATCATACCTGGTAACTCTCGATGTATCCTCCCTTTACACAAATATCCCGCATGAAGACGGAATAGCCGCTCTAATCAGCATGTACGCGCTTCACAGACAACCAGATACTCCAGACCACCACACAATTGCAAGTTTAGCAAGACTAGTCTTGGAACTCAATTCGTTTGAATTCAACAATGAATACTTTAGGCAAGTTAGCGGAACCGCTATGGGCACCAGGATGGCCCCCAGTTATGCCAATATCTTTATGGGACAACTGGAATCAAAATTTCTCTCTCAATCCCCTCTAAGACCACTTTTGTACAAAAGATATATAGATGATATCTTCTTTGTCTGGAAGCACAGCGAGGATGAACTGATAAAATTTATAACCTCCTACAACTGCGCACACCCGAATATTAAGTTTACCCATTCCTACTCTCGCACAAACATAAACTTCCTGGACGTAACTGTGAAAATTGAAAACGGCCGACTATCAACAAAACTATATCGGAAACCTACCGATCGGCAACAATATCTTCACTACCACAGCGACCACCCACGCCATTGTAAGAACAACATTCCATACAGCCAAGCACACCGTTTCAAACGAATCTGCTCAAAAGATGAAGATTTTGACTCGGCCGCCCTGAATCTAAAAACCGTCCTTCACAAGCAAAAGTATCCGCCACGTGTTATCGACGACGCCATCCAGAGGGCCAAAACACTGAACCGACAAGAACTCATTTCGAACCGTCCCACACAACGCGACTCTCAACGTACAAACCTGTGCTTAACGTACAACACGAATTTCCCCAATGTCAACAAAATCCTAAGGCGCCACTACAACATTATAGAACAAAGCGAGCGACTTAAGCGTGCATTTCCATCCGCCCCTTCCGTTACCTACAGACGATCACGTAACCTCAGGGACACCCTTGTGAACTCGCGATTAAATGCATCACGTCCACACAACGGATGCAGGCCATGCCTGAAACCAAGGTGTCTTGTCTGTAAAGCAATGCAGCAGACAAGTACTGCCCACAGCTCCCAATCACAGTACTCTGTAAAAATTCGCGGTAATTTAACATGCGATTCCTCGAATGTTGTCTATCTGCTGGAGTGTACTGTATGTAGAATGCAGTACATAGGTCAAACAGAAACCTCATTCAGGCTCCGCTTCAACAACCACAAAGCCCATGCCAAATCTATTCCAAATCTACCTCTCTCGAAACATCTAAACCTCCCAAACCATTCATTCGATAAACTAACAGTGACACTATTAGAAACGGGCTTCAAGTCAAAGCGAGAACGTGAGCAATGAGAATCGTATCTAATATACCGGTTCAAAACCATCGAGAAAGGTATAAATGAGAACCCGGGAACCATCGCCATAATAAAATCATTGGCAAGCGTTTAACCTGTGGCACCGTATGTACAGCGGGAACCGGACTATTGAAATATGACGCGTTTTTCAAAGCGAATCATGTAAACCTGCTTGATGACTTTTCCCTTCTTGATTTTTTATTTTTTTTTAACTGCCTGGCCATTCATCTTTTACATGCCTTATTCTAACTATTTCTCTGAAACATTCCTTTTCCTTTTTTTTTTCTCTCTTTCGTCGGCTGCGGCCAAACGCGCAGGCAGGTCAGTGCATGTTCTCGCCCGTCCGGGCGCAGACTTCTAGGCGCCACCGCCACCGACGTCACTGCAATTGTACTCCCCCACCCGCTTTCTTCTTTCCTTCCTTTTTACTGGTATATTTTTTTCTTGACAGTGACACACCTGAGGGGGGCCTGAAGTGTACGCTTGACTATTGTGTCCAGCCCCGGAAACCACTTCGTAAAGAGGGGAGGAAATAAAAAAGAGGGGAGAGAAGGGAAACACACACACACAAAAAAAAAAGTGGGGGGTGGGGGGTGGACATGATGCCCGCATATGACACACGTCGTCTGCTCTACCCCCACCCACTCTTTGCTCTGCTTCTTTCAGGTTCTAGATCTTTCCTGTTCTTTCTTTTCTTATTCTTTCTTTTTTCATGTTTTTCTTCCTCCCTCTTTTATGAAAATCTCTCTCAGATAGATATAAATAGAAGCGGAAATACAACCATAGGCATTCCTGATGAAGGCCGGTCTCCGGCTGAAACGTTGAGTAAACGCTTTCCGCATTTTTGCTGCCAATTCCGAGGGTCTACTACTCATCTATATATATATATATATATATATATATATATATATATATGTATATATATATAATTCGGGGAAGAGGTTCTGTGGGTCCGGTTCAAAAGTAGTTTAGAAACAAATTGCGCACTTGCGAAAATCGCACGTTTATTATTCAACGTTTCGGCCGTGGCACGGCCGAAACCTGACGAAGGCCGTGCCATGGCCGAGACGTTGAATAATAAACGTGCGATTTTCGCAAGTGCGCAATTTGTTTCTAAACTACTATATATATATATATATATATATATATATATATATATATATATATATATATATATATATATATATATATATATATCACTAGGCGCCGTACACGACCGCCTAAAGTCCCTAACAAATAACGAGCCCTTGACCCCCTTCCCTTTCGTTATATATATATATATATATATATATATATATATATATATATATATATATATATATATATAACGAAAGGGAAGGGGATCAAGGGCTCGTTATTTGTTAGAAACAACTTAACGAAACAACAAAGATTGAAGCCTAGGAACCCCAACTGCTACGACGGCGTTTCGATGGAGGTGAAATATTGAGGCCCGTGTTCTGTGCGAGTGCACGTTCAAGAGCCCCAGGTGGTAGAAATTTCCAGAGCCTTTCGATACGGCCTCTCTCATAATCAGATGATCGTCGTCTTGGGACGTAAAACACCGAAAATCAATCAAATCCTGCAATGCATTCCCCTGAGATCCGCTTAGCACGCCACAGTCAAAGGGCAATGCAAATTTCGGTCCGTATCCGTCTTGTTTCAATGGAAGCGGATGACCGAAGAACCGTCTAACGGGGACATCATGCGGGTCTCACGTAGGGTCCACGAGTGTGGGTCTGGTACATCCGACAGTGTATTATCGATGCGCGTACGTGCTTTTAAGTGACCCTAAACCACCCTTAATTCGAAATTTAGTTGTGTTGCTGCAGTTTTGTACGGAGCAGCAACGGACACGCCACTGTGAGAATTTATTCAAATGGCGCCTTAAGAGTGAGGTTTTCATGTCTGATGATCGAAATGCGAGGACCCTCTCCTTTCGCTCTTCCCTTCGCCGCACCATGTGCGGCTCGCTGCCTCTCTTTTTTTCTTCTCTCTGTCCCTTTAATCCCCCCCCCCCTGGATGTATCTATTGAGGTGTCCTCACTGAGAGACAGTTACCGTACACTCTTCACCCTAATTTCTTCACTTCCTGAACTAGAATCTCTCTCTGTTCATCGCCGAATGCTCCTCGAAATGTCACATGATATACGCCTTCGAGAAAGCGCTCTTGAAGACACGGATCTCCTTGGGAAACGAATAGCCGCTGTATCATCCGCCTGCCCCGTATCGCGACGGTGACATGGATTGCTACGTTCTGCTCTTCGTGCCCACTAGCTGCGCGCTAGCGAACAGTGCAAGTCGTAGGTTCTCGTTCGACCAATCGAAAGGGTCGTCCTTTGTGACCTCAGCAGCAGCAGCAGCAGCAGCAGCAGCAGCAGGTGCACTTTGGTGACGTCAGCACAAACGCTGAGTGTACCGGAAAGGCGCAGAGAGGAGCACGAGAATGCATTTTGCATCGGTAACGTTGCATCGTCTGTCGTCATCGATCGTGGCAGCATTCTGATTTTCGTGTGCACTTTCACTTCAAATGTTTAACTAAGAAATGCCAGCGTGTGGTTCAGGTTCGCTATAAACAAGAACTAGGATGATTTAATCTTGATCGTTCTTTGTGTTCCAGAGGTGCAGCTTCGTTGCGAAGATAAACTTGGATGGCTACTTTGCGTTCCAGAATAGCTCCAGCACCTGGGTTCCGGTGAAGATTACCGCTCTCGCCAACCGAGCCGATGGACTTTTAGAGGAAAACGGGAAGCTGACGTACTATTTATGGGGTACATACTCTGAGATAATGATGTGCTCTTAATACTAAAAGATAATAAATATTGGATTCTGCACATTTTTGCATATCATGGACGTTCACACATGATGTAAATAATATGAACTCATGTACGTACGATTGTGGTCTGAAGTACTTGCATATGGCGTATGCACACTGTACATGTTAAACATGGCGCATTCCCTTCATTTTCTTTAACGATGCGCAGTTATCGTTTACTTCTTTATGCCATTTCTGACATCACATAAAACCTTTTCATTTAACGTCTAGGGTCACGCGTCTGGTACTTCAGCGGCTAGGGTGCTAACTTGCAATGCTCAAGCTCGCACGGTCCACTTCGGCCACATTGCGCGATTGTGTAAATATCCTAGATTACTTGCAGGGCACATGTAAATCGCACAAAAATTCTCAATTTAGTCAACGCCGTGAATTCACTAATTTCGTTTCAACGCTTCGGGAGACACAACAGTTGTCCAGTCCAAGTGATCTATCTAGTGAAGATTCAACAATTTAACAAATATTTTCATAGCACCGATTTCCTTGAACGCACGTTGAAAACATGAGCATTGAAACATGTGGCGAAATGTCTTGCAGTTCTGATTAAGAAACACCTTTCTGAAGGTGCAGAATTTATTGTTTAGGTGGAAGTTCGTCCTTCCAAAATCCCGCTGACCTTTCGTCAGGCTAGTTGCTTTTGGATAGCATTAAAAGCCAGCACCTTCTATTTTCTGACGTGTTTATTGCGAAAGTTAGTTGTATAATAACCATCTTATCGCAATGGAACCAGGTATAAATATCGAAACCAGCAAATACATGAGTAATTTGTGGGGTTTAACGTCCCAAAACCAATTCTGATTATTAAAGACGCCGTAGTGGAGGGCTCCGGATATTTCGGCCACCTGGGGTTCTTTAACGTGCACTGACATCGCACAGCACACGGGCCTCAACATTTCGCCTCCATCGAAATGCAGCCGCCGCAGACGGGATTCGATCCCGCGACCTTCGGATCAGCAGCCGAGTACCATAACCACTAGAACACCGTGACTCTTTTATAACTTTTTACTAGGTCACCGTGACGAGGCACCAATAAATACAAGTTGTGGTTCATATATAGGTTTCAAGTATAGTCAGACAGATATAACGGTTCAAAATAGACATGAAACAGCTATTTCCCGCCTCAATCGGAAAAATCGAAAACAGAGGGAGGGAGGGGGGGGGATAGGGCCACCCACGCGGCCGACAGGGGGAGGAAGCGATCGCCAGCGCGGCGGAGCAGGCGAGAGCGTCGAATCGTTTCCGTGACGTTACATCGGCGCAACCGCAGCGACGCCTGTGTTCGTTCTCGGCGCTAATATCCTGAAACGGAACAGAGCCTTTTGCATTAAGTCCAGAACGGCTTGTACATTTCGCTAAGGTGCGCTATAACCATAGTGGGGTATCATCATCATCATCATCATCATCATCAGCCTGTTTAGGTCCACTGCAGGACGAAGGCCTCTCCCAACGATTTCCAATCCACCCTATCCTGAGCGAGCTGCTTCCACTTTATGCCCGCAAACATTTAGGGGCGAAGCTCCTCTTAGTCTAACCTTGTCAGGCGTCAGTCGTCAGGCGTAACCTGCGTTCCTCCCGGCACGCGCTCGCCCTCGGCGTTCGCCTCGGCGCGTGCCTCTCTCTCTCTCTCTCTCTCTCTCTCCCGGCGCTGCCTCCCGGCGCGTGCCTCTGCTGTCTTGTGAGAGAGAGAGAGACAGAGAGAGAGCGAAAGGCGCGCGTTGTCTATGGAAACGCCCTTTCTTAGAGGAACGCTGTACCAGCTCGCAAAGAAGGAGAACGTGCCTTCACCCGCGAGAGACAACGTTGGCACAGGCAGCGTCTCCTAGCGAGTTTCTTGATTGAGAAATACCGACTGCTCGCGTTGGAGAAGCGTTCACCGGCAACCCATATATATGTATATATATATAGGCATTGGATCTTGACTTGCAATGAAATGCCGGTGGGAGATTTCACTTGTGCATAGTTGAACCATGAGGGTTCGTAGCGTGCGCGTTAACTAAATTAATCCAGAACTCGGCACGATCTACGATGAACCTCCCGAGCTTCGCCCACTCACCATCATTCACTCCGTGGATATGCTGTAATTTTTTTTTTAATTTCATTGCTCCATCTAAGCTTTTGCCTACCTCTGTGGCGTTTTCCCTCTCTAGTTATCCATTCTGCCGCTCTTACTGTCCACCTATTATCCTTCCTCCTCATGACATGTCCTGCCCAGGTCCTCTTCTTTTGCTTAATTGATATAATAATATCAGGTACTCCTGTCTGTTCCCTGATCCAATCCGCTTGTTTTTTATCTCTTACCGTTACCCCTATCATTTTTCTTTCCATTGAACGTTGCGTGCTCCTTAGTTCCATCTCTAGTTTTTTCGTTATCCTCCACGTTTCTGCACCGTACTTTAGTACTGGGAGAATGCAGTGATCGAACACTTTTCGCTTTAGTGAGAGCGGCAGGTTTCCGGTCATGATTTCGTAATGCCTTCCGAATGAGCTGCAGCCCACCCTTATTCTACGGAGAATTCCTTTTTCATGCGTAGGAGTTCCTGTTAGTAACTGTCCCAGGTATACGTATTCGTTTACACATTCTAAGGGTTCACTGTTAATTTTAAATTCATGTTCCTTAGCTATGCTATTGGGCATAACTTCAGTCTTTTGCCTATTCATTTTTAATACAATTTTAATACTTTCCCGGTTTAGGTCATCAATCATGTTTTGTAGTTCGTCTCCATCATTGTTAAAGAGCACAATGTCGTCTGCAAATCTTAAATTGCTTAGATATTCTCCGTCTATTCGAATTCCCTTTTCTTCCCAGTCTAGACTTTTAAAGACTTCCTCTAAACATGCAGTAAATAGCATCGGGGATATCGTATCTCCCTGTCTCACACCTCTCCCGATCGGTATTTCTCTGCTTCTCTCATGCAGGAGTACTGTGGCTGTACAATCTTTGTATATGTTTATGGTTTTCACGTATACGTCAGGTACCCCTTGTCGACGTAGAGCTTCTTGAACTGTTTGTATTTCTATGGAGTCAAATGATTTCTCGTAGTCGATAAACGCCATATAAAGAGGTTTGTTATATTCCGCGTACTTCTCAATTACTAGATTGATAGCGTGGCTGTGGTCCATTGTCGAGTAACCTTTCCTAAAACCAGCTCGTTCTCTCGGTTGGTTAAAGTCGAGTGTTTCTCTTATCCTCGTAGAAATTACCTTTGTAAATAGCTTGCATACTACTGTGAGTAGGCTAATTAATCTGTAATTCTTTAACTCCTTTATGTCACCTTTCTTGTGGATTCGGATTATATTAGCATTTTTTCAACTGCGGGGTACACATGTCTTGATACATTTCGTGAAGAGCGATGCAAGCTTTTCAAGTATAATATCTCCTCCGTCTTCGATCAAGTCGGCTGTGATACCGTCTTCACCTGCTGCTCTACCGCGGGACATGCCTTTGACAGCTTTTTTGACTTCGTCAGCGGTTATGCATGGAATTTCAGTGTCCTCCTCTGATTCTATTTCTATTAAGGTTGTGTGGTCTCTCTGAGACCTGTACAGTTCAGAGTAGAAATTTTCTGCTACCTTTACTATTTCGTTGAAATTGTTGAGAATGTTACTTTGTTTACATTTTAGCGCATGCATTTTGTTTTGTCCTAAGTTCAGTTTCTTTTTGACCGATTTAATGCTGGTGCCTTTCTCTACTGCTTTCTCTATTTCTCTCATGTTAAAGTTTCTTACATCTGTTTGCCTGGCTTTACTGATCAATTTTGATAGTTCTGCGAATTCTATATTATCTTTTGACGAAGGTACTTTCATTTGTCGGCGTTTTTTTTTTTGTTGTTATGTCCTTGGAAGATTGGGACAACTCACTTGTTGCTTGCTTTGTTGTTTCACCCCCGATTTCTATCGCTGTTTCAAGGATTGTTTTCGTTATGGTTTTGTTTATTTCTTCTAAATATTCATTGTTTTCGCCTAAGGCCTCGAACTTGTTCCTTAGGGCGACTAAATTCTTCGTTCTTCGCTCTGATTACCTCTAGACTTGCATTTTCTCTAGTAAATAATTTAGTTCTTGTTTTCTTTAGGTTAAGTGCAATCTTTGCCCTTACTAATCTGTGATCGCTGCATTTTATCTTCCCCACTACTTCTGTGTCTTGAATTATTTCTCGTTGTTCGAACATTATAAAGTCAATTTCATTCTTTGTTTCCCCGTTAAGGCTTTACCACGTCCACTTCCTATTGTTGTGTTTCTTAAAAAACGTATTGATTAATCGGAGTAAGTTTCTTTCGGCAAATTGTACTAGCATTTCCCCACGGTTATTCCCACGGCCGACGCCGTAGTTGCCTATCGCCTGCTCTTCACTTTGTTTTGTTCCTACTTTTGCGTTGAAATCCCCCATGACTACTGTGTATTGTGCCCGTACTCTTTTTATTGCTAATTCGATGTCCTCGTAGAACTGCTCTTGTTCGTCGTCGTAGCTCGTTGTTGGCGCATATCCCTGCATTATCTTAAGTTTTATTACGACGCATGCTACCCTTTCGTTAATGCTGTAGAATTCGTCTACGTTACTGCTTCGCTTCGACACAGTAGGCAACACGACGAAATAAATTGACGGCAGATCCACGAGGTGAATGATGATGAGATTGGGCGAAGCTCCTGGAAGTAATCATCGGTTAAACCATGAAATTTCTTCCGTTAATTCGCCCGATAAAATTGACGTGAAACGATTGACAAACCTGTATCGCGATATGGTTTTGAATATAAAACCATTGCTTTAGAAAACACCTGGCGTCTTTCGTTAAGCAGCTGGCGTCTTTTCGTTTTGCTTTAGAAACATCTGGCGTCTTTTCGTTTTGCTTTTAGAAAACATCTGGCGTCTTTCGTTGGTTTATTTCATCAATCAACGGCGTTTTGAACAAAATTTTTATTGTTTAATCACGCACAGGAGAAATCTCACCAGGCACTACCTTGGAGGTAAACAATGGCTGCTAATGGGAATGAGAAACAGAAGAAGTCGGCTTTTAGCTAACACTTACACTTCTACTTCTACTAACGTTTCCTACTGGAACTTGCCAATGGCTGCTAATGGGGAATGAGAGACAGAAGAATTCGGCTTTTAGTTAACGCGCACGCTGCGAATTTTTAGGGGCGAAGCTCCTTAAGGCGGCACCCGTTCGTCCCTCGTCGTAGTCGTAGTGCGTAACCAGTCTTACGCTTTGACCTCCAAGGTGGTGCCGGTGGGAGATATCTCCTGTGCGTTGTTGAACAATAAAAAATTCGCAGCGTGCGCGTTAACTAAAAGCCGACTTCTTCTGTCTCTCATTCCCATTAGCAGCCATTGTTTACCTCCAAGGTAGTGCCTGGTGAGATTTCTCCTGTGCCCCGGCACTGCCCCGGCAAACGCGAGAGACAACGTTGGCGCAGGCAGCGTCTCCTATAGCGAGTTTCTTGATTGAGAAATACCGACTGCTCGCGTTGGAGAAGCGTTCAATGGCAAAACCCATCTGCAACCAGTGCAAGAACCACTTAGCTTACATTTCACCGACCACAAAGCGGTCATAATGAAAGGACAACGGAAACCAGCAATAAAAGTTTGATAAAACATCTAATCAATCGTTTCACGTCAATTTTATCGGGCGAATTAACGGAAGAAATTTCACGGTTTAACCGATGATTACTTCCAGGAGCTTCGCCCAATCTCATCATCATTCACCTCGTGGATCTGCCGTCAATTTTTTATTGTTCAACAACGCACAGGAGAAATCTCCCACCGGCACCACCTTGGAAGTCAAAGCGTAAGACTGGTTACGCACTACGACTACGACGAGGGACGAACGGGTGCCGCTTTAAGGAGCTTCGCCCCTAAAAAGCAGGCTGGTTTACAACAAATGTAAACGATTTGGCGCTGTAACTCGCCCTATTATCGGAGAGCTCTTGCATCTTAGTAATGAAACTGAGTCAACGAGGGCCCCCGACACACACAATCGTCCTTGGAGTACACAACCACACCGTCAATACCGCCATATCAAACGCGCAAGAATGCGTGCTAGTCACCATGATGGGGCATCCAGGCTGCTCAAGGGACTTATGTTAACTGTGGTGTAATGTTTCTCTAAGTGTAGTATGAACGGATGACCAAACTCGACATATGACAGAACTTTGCTTCCACAGTGCGCCTTCTATACTAATTCTTCCAATAAATAAATTTTGAAGATTTTTGGACATAAAATCTGGCAAAGAATCGCGGTGCAACTATCCAAAGATGGCGCTAGAGAGGGCTCAAACATCTTAAGAATCACGCTGATTTTATTTTTCTTCAGCAATGCCGAACCGCGCAGGACTTATGAGTCAACTAAGGGAAGCACTTCGTATTCTGTAGCACTTGTACGAAGCCTTCCCACCAACTTTGAGGGTGTCTGCCACTGTGAATTTTTCGCGTTTATTAGGCCTTTATCTCCTTTTCAATGTTGATTCACTGATTTCTGGTATTTTACGTCTCAAAACCAGCTGTGATTATGAGACGCCGTAGTGGAGGGCTCCGGAAATTTCGAACACTTGGGGCTCTTTAACGTGCACTGACCTTTTCAATGTTACATAAAGTGTTGTCGCTGATGTCTGGCACCACTTTGGTGTCATTTTACTCGACGCTTATAATAGCAGGGGACGGCAACACTGGAGATAAATTTCCAAAGGCTTATTACTCGACCCTTATAATAGCAGGGGACGGCAACACTGGAGATAAATTTTCAAGGGCTCATTATCTCGCCTTTGGGGGCATTATTACACCGGCCAAGTGAGCTTCAAGGTACTGTATGAAATCAGGCAGGACCCAGTGCGTGCACGAGCTGCAGTTAAATACAGCGCGACAGCCAGCGGTGTTCACGGTAAGCGCGCACGCAGCGGAAGCTAGAGGCCTCTCTAGCACGAGCTGCGCGAGCGACTTGAAAGCGTGCGGGCTCAGCGTGAGGGAACGAAGAACGACGAAAAGAGAGCGAAACAGCACGCGCGCGACCACACTGCGCACGTGCAACGAGGCAGACGCACGCACCTCCATGTAAACAAAAGGCCGGCGGAGCGCAGCAGGCACAGAAGAAGAAGAAGAAGAAAAACTTTATTTCTGCAAGGTAAGTTCCCAGGCGTAGGAGGAGCCCTCAGTCCAGGGCCCCTGTGGCTTTTGCCATCTTGCCAGCTCTGTCGATCAGCTTGAGCTGTTCATCAGGCTTCGAGCAGGATAGCGCAGCCTCCCACTGCTCCGGTGTTGGTGCTTTGTTTACTGCGACTACTGTAGATTTTTGGCAGGCCCACGTAACGTGGTACAGTGTTGGGTGTTCCCCGCATAGCGGACATTTATCGTCATATGTTGTGGGATAAATTTTACTAAGTAGGCTCAAATTCGGGTATGTATTAGTTTGCAGTTGTCTCCAGGCAACCGACTGCTCTCTACTAAGGTCTTTATGGGGAGGGGGATATGTCCTCCTTAAGGCTCTTTGTTGTTCTAAAATTGCTCCATAACGTCTTGTGACTGAGCTCAGTTCCCCGTCGTGGTGTGCCCCCCGGTTGGCGTATGCTCGGGCGTTGGCGTCCGCACGCTGGTTCCCTGTCACAACTTCATGGCCTGGTGTCCACGTTATGAAGCATCTCGAGAATGTGATTTTCCTCGCTTTGAGGATGCGGGTGGCCGCAGTGGATATGCGTCCACTGCTGTACCTTCTGCATGCTTCTTGCGAGTCCGTAAGAATTTCTATTTCCTCCTCGCCCTGATGGGTGATGGCGAGCGCGATCGCCGCTTCCTCAGCCTCGAGGATGTTGTTGCCTTTGATGGACGCGCAATTCACTTCCCTAAGCTGGTGATCAACAACGCTGGTTACCGCTCCGGAGTGTTCTTGGTATGTCGCCGCGTCGACGTATAATACATCTTTTCTTCCGGCGAAATATCTCTCATGAGCTTGCGACCTTGCCTTCCTTCTGGCCTTGTGTAGTTCTGGATCCATGTTTTTCGGTATTGGGCTGATGAACTTTATTTTTGTCCTGAGAAACTGCAGTTGGACGTCCCCTTTTAGGGGGATCCTGTAGCAGTTGCGGGCCGCTCTCACGCCGTACACGACCGCCGCTATAGTGAGATTTTGGAAAAAGAGGGCGCTTTTCGCAAGGCGCAGCAGCGCCGCCTGGTGCAGGTTTTCTTGTCTTTGGTGCTCGGCTGCTACCCAAAAATCGCAGGTTCGATCCCGTCCGTGGCGGTCGTGTTTTCCGTGGAGCCTAAAATGCCTAGGCCCGTGCACGGTGGTCAAAATTTCTGGATCCCTCCGCTACGGCTTTTCTCTCCTTTCTACCTCTTTCATTCCCCTTCCCCTATACCCACGGACGCTTAGCCGTGCTCCCGTCATCATCATCATCATCTGGCATGGGCTGCAGAAGTTATCGTCATTCAAGGAGGAGGAGGAGGAATAAACTTTATCTTTAAGGCAGCAGATTTATGAGACCTAGGCCTCTATGCCTAGATGACGGCCTCGAGCCCGTGGGCCCTAGCGGCATCTTCGGCCTGCTGGATTGCCTTTAGTTGGTCTGCCGGTGTAGAACTGAGCAGCGCAGTCTCCCACTGCTCTCTGGTCTTAAAAGTTTTGTTCTGTGTGGGTACCAGATGGCAAGCCTTTTAAAAAAAATTCTTTTTAAACCTCCTTGTCGTCATTACCTCAACTGAACAACGATCACCATCAGTCAAATATAGCCCAAGAGCAATCCATCTTGTATCATTCGTCCGCGCTTCGTTGGCGGATCTTAATTCCAGAAAAATCTGTTTGAATTTTAGTTATTGGGTGAGTTAGCATAAAAGTCGCACTGTGGCAGCGAAGCGTTATAATACTAGTAGTTTGCTCGTCTATGCTTTGTAGGCTTGAGCAAACATTAGATCAATCTTAGCGCAGATGGCTGGAGCAGTCTTGATGCGCCCGTATTATGGCTAGCACGGATTATTGCTACTGTAAATCGGCTCCAATGGCAGTTCTTCCTGCTGTGTCGATGTATGTAGTGCCTAGAAATATACTGTCTAGTGTGCGGAGCTGTTATGCGGGTGGGTGTAGAGTTACTGTATATGTTCCCCTTTGGGAGCATATACAGGTAACTCTAGGTGGGTGCATCTGCGTTCAATCCGCGCGCTCCGCAAGCGCTGTGAAGCTATAGTGCCTAGAATTCTAGGCACTGTAGTGAAGCTTTCAGTAAGCCGAGCCGCGCGAGGCCAACTCCTACTTTTTAGGGGCGAAGCTCCTTAAGGCGGCACCCGTTCGTCCCTCATCGTAGTGCGTAACCAGTCTTACGCTTTGACCTCCAAGGTGGTGCCGGTGGGAGATTTCTCCTGTGCGTTGTTGAACAATAAAAAATTCGCAGCGTGCGCGTTAACTAAAAGCCGAATTCTTCTGTCTCTCATTCCCCATTAGCAGCCATTGGCATGTTCCAGTAGGAAACGTTAGTAGAAGTAGAAGTGTAAGTGTTAGCTAAAAGCCGACTTCTTCTGTCTCTCATTCCCATTAGCAGCCATTGTTTACCTCCAAGGTAGTGCCTGCTGAGATTTCTCCTGTGCGTGATTAAACAATAAAAATTTTGTTCAAAACGCCGTTGATTGATGAAATAAACCAACGAAAGACGCCAGATGTTTTCTAAAAGCAAAACGAGACGGCTCGCGCCCTCGCCGCGAGCGCCGGGAGCCACGCGCTCCCCGGGAAACTCGACACTGCCCCGGCCAACGCGAGAGACAACGTTGGCGCAGGCAGCGTCTCCTAGCGAGTTTCTTGATTGAGAAATACCGACTGCTCGCGTTGGAGAAGCGTTCACCGGCAACCCATATATATATATATATATATATATATATATATATATATATATATATATATATATATATATATGGGCACTGGATCTTGACTTGCAATGAAGTGCCGGTGGGAGATTTCACTTGTGCATTGTGCATATTTGAACCGTGAGGATTCGTAGCATGCGCGTTAACTAAATTAATCCGGAACTCGGCACGATCTACGATAAACATCCCGAGCTTCGCCCACTCATCATCATTTACTCCGTGGATATGCTGTAATTTTTTTAGTATTTTCGGAGAGTTCTTTACAGGACGCATTGTCATATAAGAACAGCTCGCGTACTTTCATATTGCCTGTTTTTTTTTTTTTTTGCAATACCATATGAAGATCATTTCGAGATAAGCCTCGCCATCTGCTACCGCCCGCAAAAAACCCTTGACAGTACCCACCAAACTTACTTCAATAATTTACTTTGTTCTTGAGAGCAAGAATTATCATAGAAGGCCCAAAAACCCTTACCTCATGTCCGGAATTCCACCAGGATTCGAGTAAATAAAAAAGAAAGCATTTCCCCGAGGGTTAACATGGTTAAGTGCGAATGCACGGGGTGATGCTATGAGGGGGAGTAAAGTTATGATTAAAGTGTAATTAATGAATTTAAAGTGTTGTCATGATGCATTGTACACACACACACATTTATACACGAAGTATTATTTATTTACACCTCGCAATTTCGTAGATGCATAAATGCACACATCGCCGAGCACGTCACACACACACACACTCTACACACGTCACTACAGATCAGCACCTATTGGTGTTATCGTTGTAGCTCACGGTTAATACCAGCGCTTTGTGATCCGAGAAATGTACGGTGAGCGGATCCGGCAAGACGGCGCAGACCGTAGAGTTCCTACTGAACGCCAAGTCTATGAAGCCACCGTTGATCGTGGTCGGAAACTCGAGAGACGTCACGGCGCGCGCAGCCACGGCGCGGAGGCGCCAGCTGCACAGCGCGCCGTGACGTCACGCCGCGGAGAGCGGTGCGCCCGCGCAAACCGCGGTGAGGAGGCGGAGCGCGCGCAGTCACGTGGGGTGTGACGTCGCTGCGCCGTTGCTACAGACGCTCCTCTCCGCTCCTCGCGCCGTTGCTATGGGACGGCGGATTCAGGGTCGCTTATAAAGTGCATTCACACTTAAAACAAAGAATGACAATAATGCCAATCAATAACCTGACACAAACGCAGCCTGTGAGACTCTGAGGTAGCTTGTTGCGCTGGGAATCCGACGTTGAAATCGGGGGAAACTATAAGAGTGTGCAATTCAAAGCGATACTCTCGATTTGTTTTAGATAAATATTGATATTTGAAAGTGTATCTAAAGGGGCTGTCCTTGTTGAAGACCAATAATTAACCTATTGAGAATTTTACCTATTACACCATAAAAATGAACGCATAACTTATAACTGTTAGAAACTGTTCAAAACTGTTAGAATGACATGCGTTACGGTAATGATATTGCCGTTGAAAATCTTCGAGCAGATGCGCTTCACAATGCACAGCATCAAAAACCAAAATTTTTATATCCGCTGCTTTAAATTTTCTTATTAAGGTCCTAAGTTGCACTGCAACAACAGTGCACAATTTATTATACCTCAAGCAATCCAGCAGCTTCCTCAAAATTCCACTGACCCACTTACCAGACAGCTAAGTGTGATATTACGAAATAAAGCACCGTTCAACGCATCATTAAAACACTAGTATGCCTAAAACAAGACAACTCATTTCTCACTTTTCATCCTGACTAAACAAGCTTCTCCTATCAAAGCTATATTTTACAGCATTCTATAAATTCTCTGCCCAATGAGTGGTCGCTGGTAAGTGTTTGAACTAGATCTAGGGATATCTGGAAGCAATAAAAATTATAAAAAACGACAATTTCAGAGAGTAACACTGACTGAAGGCATCAAATGTAAAGAATTTTATTTACAGAACAATCAACACAATCAACACAACATCAGAACAAACCATGTCCTAGAGAATACGAACTTCGAACGCTGGAGCCCTTCCTATGCACCTCCATGCGGGACGCAATGAGAGTCAGCCCGCGTCTCGCCATCGTCGACTGCAGAGCACAATACGGGGTCGGCCAGCTCGACATTTCGCTTCCGTTGTTAAGGTGGCGGTCCTTGTTCGCAAAGGTTTCGTACTTTCCTTTTGACCGCGCTCTTAGGTACAATATGCGTTGTGTAATTTTCGAACACTGTAGGGACAGCATCGGACCTCAGGCGCAGCTACTCTAGGGCGATTTCATTCACGACGCCGTTCACCGTAATCCGAAGAGATCGTTCGATGCAGTCACTCTCAAAATGTCTTTCGCACGCGACAGCCTTCGGCGTCAGTCTTCTGTCTGCCCTCTTGATCCTACTTTCCCATTCTGTAAGCCGTGCTGGGTCCGTCGTTGCGGTGAACAAACACACCTTTTCCTCGTTCGACCGATAACCGCTTCGGCACAGCGGCACAAAACACGCCCTTTCCTTGCATTGCCGCTTAGCCTTCAACATCTCAGGATGTTGCTGCCCACATTTGGCGTCTTCGAACTTCACAAAAAATTGGGGGACCCTTAAGCTCCGCCTTTAAAAGTTGAACGCGATAGCGAAATCCGGCCCCTAGTGTGCACTTCAACCACTCAGTGCATACTTATTAATGTGTGTTGTTAGACACACACACACGCACAGACACAGACACACACGCGCGCGACATATCTATAGTAATGGTAGAGGTTTTTGATCTATTTAATAGCACTTTCTTTCGTAAATGGTCACATTCTGTCGTCCTTCTTGCGTTAACTATCTGGCAGCTGTTCGATTTGTTCTTCTGGAGGCCTCTTCCGGCCAACTGCAACAATCATCGCCTTATGGTCGGTGAAATGGCAAACAGCACATTATATAATGTTTGCTGTTTGCTTGATATATTCCCTGTCCTAGAACGGCAGAACCATATAGGCTCTGCTGTAGTCGCACGGCCTCCGAGATGGCGGGCGCGCCCGCCGGCGGGGGCACACCGCGGGGGCACACCGCGTTTACATCGGTTTGATTAGGTGTCGCGTTTGCATCGGTTTGACGCTAGCAGGCGCTGCCTGCGTCAGCGTTCTCTCGCGGCTGAGGGCGCGTTCTCGTTCTTGCGAGCTGGTGAAGCGTTCATCGTTCATCGAAGAAAGAGCGTTTCCGCAGTCAACGCGCTCCGTTCGGACAGGAGAAGAGGAATGCCGAGAGGAGAGGTGATGACACAAGGAGAGAAGGGGGAGGAGGATGCGGATGCATGGATGCTATGAGCGTCCCCTTTGTAACGGGGCGGTGACATGTGCGCCACCAGGCTCGTAAAAGAATCCACGCATATCCACGGAGTGAATGATGATGAGTGGGCGAAGCTCCGAAGGTTCATCGGTAAAAACCGTGAATCTTCCGTGAATCTTGCCCAGTACATCATCAAAGACGTGACAAATACTGTGCGTCGCCATCTAGCACTCTCCTATCACACTAGAGCACGCAGCGTCCGCGCCATCTATTGATCAATTCACGTACTAGCTAAGCAGCACCGCAGCGCTCGGACGGACAGACATACAGGCAGACAGACAGACGGACGGACGGACGGACGAACAGACAGACAGACGGACAGACAGACAGGCTCCCATGCTACGCGTTCCCATACATCTGAATGAAGCGAGCACCGCGGCGCCATCACGCCATCTAGTGAGCACTTCATAAAACTACAGGTGGCTACATACTATGTACTGAGGAGGGAACGACCCACACTCTAAGGAGCTTCGCCCCTAAAAAATTTAAGAACTTTTCTTCTTTCTTTCCCTGTCTCTTTAAGTTGTCCTCATGTCTTTTAAATCTACTTCAATTAAACCGATCATACTATAGCTAAAACGTAAATTCATAGCCCAGTTCTCTGCCCCTTATGGCAGAAAGTGCGGGTGTGGGTGTGGACGCCACGCGGCGGAGGGAGGGACGGACAGCGCCCGCCATAAGCTGCTTCGCATCTAAAAACGGACTGCTCGCGCTGCACAACCGTTCACCAGCCACCCCGTATATATTGGCACTGGATGTTCACGTGCAATGCAGTGCCGGTGGGAGATTTCTCTTGTGCGTAGTTGAACCATAAGGATTCGCAGCGTGCGCGCTAACTAAAAGTATTCCGGCACTCAGCACGATCTACTACGTGGGAGCGCAGGCACCTCATAAAGACCAGGAGCATCAATGACAACGCGTGTGTAAATATACACACGCGTTGTCACTCATTTACATGCATGAGTGGGCAATGTCATGGGTGATTTACGGTAGCACCGAACGATCCCCCAGTCGTCATGGTTCATTTCGTGGAAATGCGTGAAATTTTCTCTCTCTCTCTCTCTCTCTCTCTCTGCGGCGCTGCGGTTCCTTTGCGTATTTGGGAAAATATACGAGCCGTTCCGGAGGTAGTGCAAAAAGCTCTGCTGCGCATGAAGGTATAGGCACGGCCGCTGGATACTAATCGAGCGGCCGTGGTATAGGCCTCCTGAGCTCAGACAGAGGGCGATGCGGCGCGCTTTTGTAATGCGGTTGGATGATATTCAATGACAGCAGCTACCAGACATTGTCAATACAGGGCGAGGAGGTACCCAGAATACGGGAGTACAAATACCTCGGGATATGGATAAATAATGGGAATAGATGTATATAAGTATATGCAGGAAAAAGCTATGACAGCTAAGGGAAAGAGGAATTCTTCAATAACGAAGCATAGGCCGCTGTGGGGTTACAAAAGGTACGGGTAATTCGGGTCTGTGGAAAGGTGCGATGGTGCCAGTACCTACATTCCGAAACTCAGTGTGCGATAGGTCAGAGGTACAATCAAGGCTGGACGTGAATCAGAGGACGGTCGGACGTCTCGCATTGGGTGGCCATGGGAAGACAACAAATGACGCTGTTAAGGGGGATATGGGATGATCATTGAGGGAATGGGAAGCTCAGAGTAAAATTAGGTATTCACAGAGATTAAGGAATATGAAAGAAAGTAGACGGCCAGCGAAAGTATTCAGATATTTGTATAGGAAGAACGTTGACTCACAATGGAGGAAGAAAAGTAGAAGGTTTACCAGTAAGTACACAGCCAGTAATGAAACGGATGGGGGCAAAAAAAAAATTCACAGCATATCCATGGAGTGAATGCTGATGAGTGGGCGAAGCTCCGGAGGTTCATCGTAGATCGTGCCGTGTTCCGGATTGATTTAGTTAACGCGCACGCACAAGTGAAATCTCCCACCGGCACTTCATTGCAAGTCAAGATCCAGTGCATATATATATATATATATATATATATATATATATATATATATATATATATATATATATCAAGTAGCGTTTCTGCGGATCCAGTACTTTGTATGCGTTGAGAAACGACGGACGAACGTGCGAAAATGTTTATTTGTTCCAACGTTTCGGCAGGAGGGCCTGCCTTTGTCAGGGAGGGCCTGCCTTTGTCATTTCCCTGACAAAGGCAGGCCCTCCTGCCGAAACGTTGGAACAAATAAACATTTTCGCACGTTCGTCCGTCGTTTCTCAACGCATATATATATATATATATATATATATATATATATATATATATATATACGTGTCCCTTGTGCAAACTGTTGCTATAAATAAAGAAAACGAAGGGGCGCGTAACACGAGCAGCGTTTTGATTTTGAATGAATGGAAGCAACAGATAGAAAGATAAGGATGTTTTAGAGGGAATTTAATTAGTGGAATTGTGCATATTAACCATTCAAACCTGACAGATGAGTCACCAAAACATATTAAGTATGTTTTGCAATACTGACGAGAATAGTAGGCTGTCTTTACGACTGACCTTTTTTAGGGGCGAAGCTCCTTAAGGTTTGGGTCTGTCCGTCCGTTGTTCCTAGTAGCGCGTTACCTTCAAAGAAATGAATGATGCTACGTGTGGGAGGCGCGCGAGCTCTCTCACTCTTCCACCTGCTGTCTTGTGAGAGAGAGACACAGAGAGAGCGAAAGGCGCGCGTTGGCTATGGAAACGCTCTTTGGCAGCGTCTTCTAGCGAGTTTCTTGATTGAAAAATACCGACTGCTCGCGCTGGAGAACTGTTCACCGGCCACCCATATATATATATATATATATAGCACTGGATCTTCACTTGCAATGAAGTGCCGGTGGGAGATTTCACTTGTGCGTAGTTGAACCATAAGGATTCGTAGCGTGCGCGTTAACTAAATTAATCCGGAACTCGGCACGATCTACGATGAACCTCTGGAGCTTCGCCCACTCATCATCATTCACTCCGTGGATATGCTGCGAATTTTTTTTAACAGGAATTGTCAAAATCGTATACAGTTTGGCATTTGTATGTAATTGCACACAGCATTGAATACATCCCTGTGGCAATATCCCAGAGCTGAGGCACCAAAAGATAAAGCAACTTCAGTTGTTAAATTTAGTCCCAACGTACTGATCGGAATTTCTAGAAGACTAGAAAACGTAATCATCAAATTACTCTTGGCCCATCCCCCGTGGTGGGTAAGTGCCGTAGTTCTACAGGATCATCATCATCATCACGAGCAGCAGCCACGGATACAGTGCCTAGAAATATACCACGGACGGGCTCGCGCTCTAGTTTGGCCATTTCCTTCGAATAGGCCAGACGGTCGGGTCCGGTTAATCCTCCGCACTTTCGTTACATTCATTCTGGTGCCGAAACCCGCCCGGTCGTCTGGTCCTTCGACTTTCGCCAATAGAACAACTTCGGACGAAACGCGCGGCTTCGTCCGCACCGCGATAACCAAGACCATATCTCGACCCTCAGCAGCCTGCTCGAGGATCCCGCAACCCCGACTGGGACACTCGAGAACCACCTCGCCTTCCTCGAGCAGAAGCATTCGGATCTGCATGATCGCCTTCGACAACGAGATCCAGGCCACACTCTTTGACACCGACCCGGAAGCCGAAATGCACGGGCGTTGGAATCAGTGGCGCACCGACGGGGGGGGGGGGGGGGGGGGGGGTTGTAACCCCCCCCCCCTGATGCCGACTTAACCCCCCTCCCACCCCGTAACTGCTCCTATGTCCTAGAAGAATGTGGCGCTAATGTGTCTACAAAACGCCGAAAAAATAATAAAATAATCATCATTGATGTTACTATTATTTGGCATTTTATTTACATTTTTTTACACACGCAACAACTGTGTAATCGCATGCCCGGCCGTTCGTGAAAAATTGAACCCCCCTCCTGGCAGAGATCCTGGGTGCGCTACTGGTTGGAATGGCAACAAAAGGTGATTTTCGCCATATCCGATGTTCGCCGCGCCACCATATGGCGCCACCCAATCGCGTCTGTCAATCCTAACCGTCTCCACCGCCAGCGCCGCGAGACCATTCGTCGCGCCACTCGCATCGCCGCCGCAACACATCCCGATTCGCGCATCGCCATGCCTTTCGACCCAAGCGCCAACCTTCTCCTGTGTCGTCCAACCCACTGTGCCTTCGCTTGCAGACGTGACGTCCCACGCGTCTTACGCAGTCTCGAGGAAGTTGCAGCCCGCGCAGCTCTGTGCAGTGGCACTCAACGGCACCACGTCCGCACAGCCTGCTGTTTTGACCACCACGCATGACGCAGTGCTCTCGAACTCTTGCGTGACACGAACAGTGCAACAACAAACGCCTATGTTTAAGTCTTCGTTGCCTGCTGCAGTGACGACTACCGTGCCGCCATCGCCTACCTCTTTGACCCATCAAGCAGCTCCTCCCTCCATTTCTTCGCGCCCTGCGCACAAAGATCGGAGCTGACCTTCGCAGTTTTGTCCTCAAAGATCATGAAGGACGGCGCGAAGGAGAACCGAGCACCACCTTCGTCTGTGTTTTCTAAGTGCAGCGCCAGGTCTCACTCATCGAAGAGCAAGGGACCTACTTCGGTATCTCGGTATGACGAGAGGAACTCAACCACTTCGCATCGGGAACAGCGAGGCAAGAGGTCCAGACGCTACAGAGGCTCTAATTCGGATGTTTCGAAGCTGCCCAGTAATAGCAGGCAAAGACACAAGCGCACTGAGCGTTCGATCAAGAAGCTGACGATTTCAAGCAACCTGGAGGCCTGCTCTTCGGAACGCAGCCTGCAGCTAGAAGAAGCACCTGCCCCTCAAGACAAGCCTCCTCCCGCAGCTACACCGCCAGTGGTAACTTTCCATAGCCGCCCAGCACAACTGCACAAGTAGAACTTCGAGCGTCTACGCTCCATCGACAAAGCGGCCACCAAACTATCACGACGACTTCGTCTTGAACACGTCACCTTCGAGTGAAACCACGAACAGGCTCGTGAAATCTGGAAGCTGTGTAATGCGACGGAACTGCACTTTGAAAAGCAAGACGAAGCGACTGCACTTTGGCCACAGCCATGCAAACATGCTTTCGATGGGCCTTACTTGTTTCTGGGTCTGTGATACCGCAGGCCAGTGGGCTGTATCCTACAAATGTCGATTCCGGGCGCTTTTATGCCGCATTACCACACTTCCCGTGATGGGCCATTTTTTAGCGCATTGAAAAGAACATATGTCGGTCAACTAGCAGAGCATCGAGTCGACTCCTCTCTATTTACAAAGAGAGACGACAAAGAGAGAAGTAACAAAAAACAGCACATATGTAAAGAATCAACAATCAACGCAGGGTTTGTGTCTTTTACAGCACATGCACGTGCGAGCTTACCGCAACATTTAGAGAAGAAGCCTTATTGTTTTTGGAGCTGTGTAAGGTAAACCCGCGGGCTCTGCCGGATGTAGGTCCCATATGCTATCACACGACATTCCCCCACTTTACGCACACCGTGTCAAACAAACCGGATTCCACCATTCAACTGAATGCCCATATCGAAAGGGAGTGGTGTTTGCCTCGTACCGTGCCTTTCGCATTCGGGTGGCATTTCGCCACGTTTTTAGACCCCAGTTGAGGCTTTCTCTGGCGGCTTTTTTGTTGTTGTTTCCTTTGGTGTTCCCAAAACCGGCAAGGCCTCCCACAAAGGGGTACAGTGTTCCAGATACAGCGTTTCAAATGGAAAATAAGCACATAGCTCCCAATATGTGTCGCCCCCCACCATGTTGTACCATAGACAAATGATCCGGTAGCAGGCGACAGATTCGACTCGACGCCCTACATATTGTTTCGTGGTAGTGTCCGCGAGAGGGTGCCACGCAGGCATGCAAAACGTGGATTGCGCGCGGTGCCCGGAAATTTGATATGAACACTCCTGTGCGAAACAAATATTTTCGATCGGCATTTTTCTAAGGCATCCCATACCAGTCTAGTTCATAGAAGTGATTAAGGCATCAGAAGCCAGCAGGCGGTTTACCGCGAGGCATGAGCTCCGAGGGCAAGACGCATAGCGTCACAGGAGGAATTAAAGCTACGGTCGGGGATAATTGGTAAGACTTCATGATTGATCGCGCCGTGAAGCGTGATTCTCTGACAGTGCGATCACTCAAGTCACAAGTAGAATGCGCAAGGCTTAACTTACTCTACGTAGCTTCCGCTGACCTCTAGTGAGCGCTACATTGGCTCCTTTGCTTTATACAAGACGCTCACCCATGCAGAAATGCTTAACTAGGTAAGTAAGAGACTAGGTAAGTAAAAGAACTAGGTAAGTAAAAGGAGTACAGGAAGGAAAGAGCGGCAGGAGAGGCGCACCTGATAATAGAGTGCTCCAGAAGTTCTGACGTCCTGATTTCTATAACGTGTCTCCAATTTCTATAACGTGTCTATACAGATATGAAGCACTTCCACTACATAGAAAAGCAGCGTGTCCACGGCCGCAATTAAAGCCACGTCTTCTGGATCGGCAGCCTAGCACAGACACCATCGCGAGGGACTACACAGGTAATGCCTTTTCCTCAGCTTAGCGTCAACTCTCTGCCTCAATCTTAGCGTAACCATCAACCTGTACCCTTCACATATGCTAGTATATGGGCTTCCGTATGTGTCAGAGACCCGCATCGACTAAAGTCCCTAGATATTTTTTTCCGTTTTTAAAAAGATCTAGGGACTTTAGCATCGACCAGCAACCATCGCATATCGGCCAGTTGTGTTTAAATACAGCACAGTGATTATTTACAGCCAAAGATTTATATTTTATTACGGGTTCAAGTATGTCCGTACCTGTGAAGTGTTATTACTATAAAACTAAAGGTTCTGGTTATAACGGAAGGGGAAAGGACAATGGCTCGTTTTAACACGAAAGTGTTTTATGCCGGGGTTCACCAAGAAATCTGGCGTACTTCCGTAACGGAAGTAGATGTCCACCCGCTGGGATTCAAACCCACAACCAGCCAGGGTGCAGCGGTAGGAGCTGGAAGCGCTACCGACCACGCCACCGACGGACTTGCAGCACAGAGGAAAAGACGGCCTTTATATATTTACAAGACCGTTTTTCGATTTACATCTAATTGATGTCTGATTAAATCAAATGTATTTAGCAAGCAAACATAGCCTCCTTTAAATGTACTATAAGTTCTCAGCGGCGGTACCGCCACCTAGGAACGATAGAGCGAAGTCTTAAATTGTCGCGTTAATAGGCGCGCTGGCAGTTAGCGTTTCGGTAGTTTCGACGCCTCCATCGCCGCGCATGCTTCAGCGTTCTGTCGGTGCGTTGCTTCAGCCACGGTCACTACATAATTTGCCTTTTGACATATATGATAGCCAGTTGCGTTGTGACCAAGGAGGTTTTAAATTTTAAACCTCCTTGGTTGTGACGCGCTTTACACCAGGAACGCGAAGATGGCCGTCGACAAGCAAATGATGCGTTTTTCGCACAGCGAAGTGTGCCTTCACAAAACGATCTGCCGACATACAGCTTGTTTACGCTTGCAAGGTTTCACCGTTTGCGGACGCTCCTGGTTTATAGTAGGTCTGCGCAGGGCGCTGGCGCGTTCAGCGCAGTGTCTCCGGAGAACGTGATTCGTTGGAGAGGTTTCGCTTGCGTGCAACTCTCGATGATCCCTGTGCAGTGTCAAGGTGCCGCTGATGTGTACATGCAAGGGGTTCACATGTGCAGAGTATCTAACCCATCTCCCTCCCCTCGAATCGCCAGATCGCCACTTAAGTGCAAAGACTGGTTTCACTTTTGTTATACCAATTCCTATGACAGAGGGATCAACTACATTTTTATATACCGATTTTTTTATATACAGTAAGCCCTCGCTAATTCGAACTCGGATAATTCGAAATTTCGGTTAATTCGAAGAACTTCTGCGGTCCCGTGTTTTTCAATGTAAATTTTACCGGATTATTTGAACAGCCCACGGGGTTTCATCCGGATAATTCGTAATTCCCGCCGGCAGCAACGGACGTGAAACAGCCTTCCGGCGACGCTTATCTCGGAGGTCATAGTAGTTGGAGTACCGGAAACGGGTTAAAATGTGTTTTCCGTTTCGTGTTTTCCACGTTCGCGTTTTCCCGTTTTTCACGCATTCCGTTTCGCGTTTTTCACGTAGCTCGCGTGCTTGGACCATTCGCCGTCTTGCATTAGTCTTGTTTACTTCGCCGCCTACGCCTGCATTTGCCGCGTGCGAAGTCCTGACCGCTTGTTGGACTCACGATGCCGAAGTACAAGACGCTGACGCTGCGGGAGAAGGTGTCCTTAATCGAGGAGGCTGAGAAGTCGACGTGCACTAAGACCCAACTCGCCGAAAGGCACAAGATGCCCTTGTCGACGCTCTCGACCATCTTGAAGAACAAAGAAAAGTTGCTCGAGGCATATGGGAAAACGCATTCGTCAAAGCGATCAAGGATTCGCTTCCCAACGTACCCGGACGTTGAGGTCGCTTTGATGAAGTGGCTGCAGAGCGCAAACGCAGCTCATCTTCCCGTGAACGGCACCATCCTTCGGGAGAAGGCCGATGACCTGGCACTGCGCCTTGGCCACGAAGGCTTCAAGTGCAGTAATGGTTGGTTCGCCCGATTTAAAGAGCGAAATAACCTTACATACTTGACCGTGTGCGGGGAAAGCGGTAGCGCCGACACGAACGTCGTTGACGACTGGCAGATGCGTACGCTGGCACCGCTGCTTCAGGAGTTTGGAGAAGACGACGTCTACAACTTGGATGAGGCAGCCTTGTTCTACAAGATGCTTCCCACGAAAACATTTGCTGCCAAGGACACCACTGTCTCGGGGAGAAAGCAGCCCAAGGAGAGAATATCCATTTTGTTCGGCGCGAACATGTCCGGGAACGACAAGCTTCCACTGCTCGTAATCGGCCGAGCGGGTAAGCCTAGGTGCTTTAAGAATGCGCGCCTTCCTCCGAGGGATGTCGTCATGTACAGACACAACAAGAAGGCCTGGATGACGGCGGCGATATTCGAGGAATACGTGCGGTTCCTTGACCGGAAGTTTGCCTCCAAAGGGCGGAAAGTGCTCTTTGTTATCGATAATTGCCCGGCCCACGGGGACATCAGAAACCTGGAAGCCGTCAAGATCGTCTTCCTCCCTGCAAATACTACGGCCATATCGCAGCCGATGGACCAAGGGGTGATCCTGCAAACGAGGAAGATTTACCGCCACCACCTGTTGAAGCGGGTTCTGCTTTGCTACGACAGTGGAAAGCAATACCACATCGATCTGCTTGGTGCGATCTGTTTAATTGCCTTGCCTGGAAGGAGTTGGAGTCAAAGGTGATCAGGCGCTGTTTTGAACATGCCGGGTTCCGCAAACAAGGTGGCGAAGATCTTGATGAAGATTGCAGCTCGTCCGGCCTAGACGACGAGGGAGACTCGATGTGCGCCCGGATCACCGACTCCGGCGACGGCGAGGGACTAGGCTTCGTGGAGTATTCCAGTGTTGAGGCGGGGGTCCAAACATCGTACGCTGATGTACACGAGGACGTCGTCGACACTGGGCTAGACGGCGATGATGGTGACGATAACGAGCCCGCCCGTGCGCCCGCTTTGGCTTCAGTTGTCGATGCCGTGAACACCTTCCGCAGCTTTGTCGAGTGCAGCGGTGGTGACAGTGAAATGCTGAGTATTGTGAGCAGGTTTTGAGAACATGGCACTTGGGGCGGCGAACTACCGCAATAAGCAGTCCAATATCACCGATTATTTCAAATAACCTTTTTCTCGCAAAGAAAATAAATGTGATTTCATCTTGTAGCGCTTGTTTGCTTTTTTTTCTTCATTTCGGTTAATTTGAAAATTCGCTTAATTCGAAGAATTTTCGCGGTCCGGCGGCCTTCGAATTATCGAGGTTTTACTACTTTAAGCCCGAGTTATGGTTATATGCACAGCAGCAGGCGATGTGCAAGTTAAAAGACTCCACGCACAGTACACGGCTTCACCAGCAGGCGGCGCCAAGTTGCGGTTGCCGCGATTTGCAATTTCAGCTTTAAAATGCAAATCTTACTCAAATCGTCCAAGATTTGTTCTGTCAGCAGAGCTGACCCAAATCACATTATGTGACAGTGTAAAATTACCCTCAGTACGCGACTTCCTCGAGCAGTCCGGCCTCACCAGCTGGCTACTCTCCGTGCCATAGTAGTGCTGGCGTGCGGTGTCAAGTGGCAACTCGCTCGAGGATGCCACATCGGAAACGAACTGAAACTTTTGAGTACATACGTCAACAGTTCCTCTTTACAATCTCGCTCTCTCCCTGTTCCTATTCTTTAAATCCCCTCCCACTATCCCCTCTTCACTTACCGGAGTCCATGGTTCAGGTGTTAGCTGATGAGCTAGACAGCTACTGCAGACTTCAGTAATTGCTTTATTCTTTCCTCCCACCTTTTGTATATATTTCTTTTAATGAACAACCAACCAACCGACCAACATCACCCAAACAATGTTGAGGTAGTCAAGAGCTGTGGGAGGCTGCCACACGCGGCTAAAACCCCACACTTACGGAGGCTATTCTGAGGTGGGCCGAGATGGTAGATGAGGATTACATAAGGATCCCTCGGCTTCTCACAGCCCCTTTCCCTTAAGATGGGATAAATAAAGTTGGTTCTCCCTCCAGCACTTAAGAAGCATATGAAGGCCTACATTTCCAATCGGAAGGTAGATTGTTTTGATTTCGGAAGTAGCCAACTCGCACAAAATTTTCTGACGCAGCCGTAGTAAGCGTAGTTCTGAGACTGAACACAGTCAGCACCTCGTGGCAAATGCACGAAGCTCTCAATGGCAGACATGGCCTCAGAGATTTGTGAGTGCAACGCCTCCTCGTGTCTGCTAGCCATTGCATGCTGGCATGTGCACATACATCATGCATGTCCTACAGGATGTCTGTTCTTTTACGTTAGTACTTCATAGATGCTTCTTTGTATTCTGAGCTGTAGACGGAAGCATTTCGCATTGCGGTTCCATATTTGCACTTTGTTCAGATTGCAGAGTGCATGTGCCCAACTGTTCATGCTCTAACACAAGAGTGATATCCCCACCCACATAGCTTTCCCATCATGGCCAATGAAAGTTGTCCAAGAGTATAGGAAGAACTAAGTGCCTGTGATGCATGACAAGCATTTACTAAGACATGTCTTTACCAGGGGCAACTTCAGCATTTATTGAGTTTTTCTGGACAGTATACTCAAACACTTTATTGAACTAGGGAGTACAATGCCGTCTTTAAGTTGGCCTCTGTCTATATACTTCGTTTTCAAAGTTTCAACTTAAACACTGACAACACAAAACTTACTAAATATCCTGGCACAAGTTACACAAAAACGTACACTATAAAATCATTTAACTGAAAGGATACATTGCAATTATAACTCTTGGCACATAAACAGTGCGAAATATGCACCATCAGATAGCACTGCACACAAAACATCCCAAACGACTGCACCAGACATATGTAAAACTTTGTTCAGGAATTAGGAACAGTGATAATGAGGAACAAGAGGGCACCAACTCAGTTTCACCAGAAAGTCCAATCAGTGATTACAGCATGTTCTTCTAGATGTAGTGACTTGGCACACAAAGTGCAGTACGCTCTCGTTAATTCAAACTCACGGGGAGCCTGAAATATTGTTTGAATTATCAGAACCTCAGTTATCCAATGCTCAGTGCAAAGTATGAAAAAAAAAAAAAAAAACAGAGAAGACCAATTCTCACATGCATTGTTACTGCCTAAGTGTTTGTTTTCCTTTTTTTTCTGCTAGAGGTTTTGAATGCTTTGACAAACACTTTAAAGGTGATCGGCTTTATTTTTGGCAGTCCAAAAATATGTATACGAGTATGAATCTAGAAGGAACTAAATCAGCCAATATTTCTGATAAGAATAGATAACAAAAAGTATGAATTAACGTAATTTAATTGAATGGTGTGCATTGAACTAAGCTTTTAAACTAAGCAGGCCAACCAAAAATCTGAAGCCTGCCGATCAAATGTCTGAAGTTTATGTTTGAATAGCGAGAGTCTACTGTGTGTACAAGTAATTGAGGCAAAACAAAAACAAGTGAAAAATAAGACAGAATTAGGAAGACAACTTCGGCAATGTTCTCTTGCTTAGATGCACAAACTTGATGCCTCCTACTACCTTTAAGATATCGAAACATGCATACAAACAAAAATTATTAACGATTTATATGACTGAGTGGCACAATGCATCATAATGAATACACTATGCCTAGTGTGTTTACATCCTTCGTTGTGGGCTACACAAAAATCTGGGACAAGCACGTTGACTCAAGAAAACAACCTGCAAGAACAGAGAAGTCGCAACATACTAATGTTAACCTCCAGAAATACTTCGATGCAGTTTATAGCTCAGGATTCATTGTGACCAAGGAAAGTAGGTGAAAGATGCACATAAATGACTTTTGATGCATAAGGCAATAAACACAAAAAATAAAGAAGCTGTGCACAGAACTTGCATTCTCGGTGCAATACAAGGCATGGAAATGTTTGTTCTGCTTCAGCACATGCAACAATTCAATATAATTTAATATTTGTTCGTGCTCAAACCTGCCATTTACGGTTTAGGCAGTCATATAATAGTCGGTGCGTTAGTCGAAACTGTCATTAAATTGTACAGCCTGGTTAAAGAACTTTGCAGCTTCACTGATATATAATTTTGTTTATTGTCAGAGCATCCCTTTAGAGATTGGTTATA
>JABSTT010000008.1:0-40001 GCA_013339685.2 Hyalomma asiaticum | reverse complement strand
CAGCGATGATGTGCCCACATGGCCACAGTGGTAAGAGAGCTCACGTAATGAAAAACCACAAGATAAGATCATGCGAAAAGCTCAGTATAATGCATGCTTGTTTTGCAATCCTAAGTTTGAAAACGCTGCCTGCCCTTCGTTTCATACGATGCCATGAGGTGGCGCTACATGTCTGAACTTCTTGCCTACAGGCAATCTCATGGAATATAGCCTATAACAGCTTCGATGTAAAAAAAAAAAAGGGAAAGGTGCAAGAAGACAATGAAGTGATAACGACGAAAGCTTTAAGTTCTTGTGGGCTTATTGCCTATAAACAAACAAGGGGCGCAGTACATCCGACTGCATGGAAGTACTACTCAGCCTGCCTGTTTGTAATCGCTGTGCGAGATTGTCTGAGACATTGACAAGTTCACTAAGATTTGCAACGTCGCACAGACGTCTTTGGCGCTGCAGTTAAGACATGACACCTCACTTGCTGTAGTACTTGGGTGTGAGATGTAGCTCGGAGATTCGCGGCTGCAACTTAGATAAATACAGGAGACGCGTAGATACAAAAGAGCTTGCGTTTCTAAGCTACACTGCGTGTCTCTGAGTATGAACTGACTCAACCATGTTAACGTACTCTTACAAGGTGTAGCACTCCTAATTTCGATGTTGCATGCCAGCAGAAGGCTAGGTACACATGCATCGTTAAGTCTGTTATTTGCTGCGCATTTCTCCCAAGCTGTTGTTTTGAAGTGGACTGCCTTTGTTTTTTTTTGTTGTAGAAACAAACCTGTGTAAGTACATTAGTCGTGCAATAAATTTGCTTTTCTTGGCCAGTATTTGCCGTGTATATTTCCTTCAATTGACCTTCCATGTATTTCAAAAATATTCGCTTTGATTCGAACTCAAACATTATTATTCGCATTCGCTTCGCACCCTACGTTTGGCTGTTTGCACAGCCCTGGTTTCGTGCCCTCTTTTGATGCTACGAAGGGCATGCGTGAACTTGAAGTGATATCGTCGATCTTATTCCATTTCAGGTGTGAGCGGTGACTTGGAAGTCCACACATCGTCAGATGACATCCTGCCTGAACTCTTCCGCTGCTACATTGAAGAAGAAGGAAAAGAATGGAGGACCCGTCCGGGCAGTGCAACAAGCACACATCAGAACTCCCGACATGGCCGCCATCTTGTGTACTTAAATGCGGTGCATAACATTCAAGTGTGCAAATATTACGTTCATTGTGTTTTCCGAAGCTAACACAGCAACGCACTGCACCTAAAACGAGCGCCAGTGAAGCGAATAGTGGATAAAGCTCAAGACACTCCAAACAATTAATTCATGCCGTAAAAAAAAAACAAAAAAACAGTGTGATACCACTGCTTTGTCTTGGCCAGATGCATGCCTATGCTAACATGGTCACAAGCTTTAGGCTTTGCTTGTTTCAAACTTAACTTGGAGTGGTTGTCGTAAGAGTATTGGCAGCCATTGTGGAAACCGTGACAACTGTACTCCTCTGTCACATGGGAACTTTAGCTGTGTTGGTGGTCTTGTGAATCTCTATCTGCATAAGGCTCAGTGCTACGGTGTGGTGTTCCATGTGGAGGACGTTGGACATGAAGTCGTTTTATTACTATTTGGCATAGACCTATTCCGTTGCTCATCTCGCTGTGCCAATGGGGCAGAAAGCTTTGCCTCCCTGTTCACCAACTATCTTTGTTAGGTTCTGTTAGGTTACCTTTTGGGAGGATGCACCTCCATGTCGCCTTGTGCCTCCACCGCTTGCAAGATGTGACGCGAAAGTGCTTACCATGGCAATGAGCAAAGCTTGATTGCGTCTACCACCAAGCGTGCTGGCGAAAACTGTGTTGGATATGTACAATGTATTCCTTGCGTAGTGAGACCTAACAAATGTAATAACGTGCAACAGGATGCTCTAGAAGTCTGCAATATAGGAAGTTCACGTGTTCATCGATGCGTGTCCAAAGTGTGCTGTAGACATTGTACTTCGTGTGTTGTCCTTAACTGCGACTATTAGGCTTGATACAAACAAAGTCAGGGACCAACGTGGCTGCCATTTCGCACTGGGAAATGACTTGATAGTGCCATCCCGTGTGGGGTTACCTTGATGTGTTCAAATGCAAAAGTGTCTGCTTCTGAGCTGCAACACTGATGCGCTAAGCACTTCCATTTCTCAGAGGCACTAACATGAGCGTTTGCTTACCTTTCTGATGTATATATGTGGCCACCAGACGCAGCATTGTCAGTACCAACTTAGGCTTCCTCCTTAGGTAGCAGATATCCGTCAGGCCTGAGTGCCATATTATGGTATCTTTTTTGTTGTTCGCAGCAATGTTCAATATTTCTGACTGTCTCAGAACAACACTAGGAATGTTAGTGGAATCTGTGAATGTTAAGTTGCAGTTGTATGGTGAAAGAGTGTTTTGGTGTGCAAGGGCCACTCTAATCCTATACCGCCACTGCACTTCATGCTTCTTGCACTTGCTTTCCTATTATGACCTTGCTCACTGCAATTGCATCGTAGCGTTTAGCAAATGATTTTCTTTTCTTTTCTGACATTGCCTGATGGAGACATTATGGTCTCGCGCACTTGTTTTTCTATGCTTTATGCCTTTAACAATCATGGAACAAGTTAGAGGGAACGCCTAAGGAAGACCTTTTTAATAACTCTAGCATTCCGTATGGGACCAACAAGTAGTTTTCAGCGTGCCTCGAGTCGGAATTCTTATGACTGTTTGTTTGTTTGTTATGACCTTTGTTTTGTCATCTGTTGTGCAAAAGAGAAGTCAGTCGCAGTGTGTCGCGTTGACTTTGCATTGACAAATATAGGGGAGCGTAATGGATGACGAACTGGTGGGCTAGGCCGTCATAGTTCCCTTGAAACAGTATGTAAACAATTTCACGTCTTTTTTGCACAGTTTAGGGGAAAATTGAGTAATAATAGCGTGCCCTAAGTTATCCAGGCCTGGTAGAATACTCGTGCGATGTTTTCATACTCGTGGTGGGCCTTCTAGATTCGTGCATGCGTGTTTGTGTGCATATTCTGAGAAGTGTTTTTGTTGGTGCCGCCAGAAGTGGTATTGAGTGCTGTCTTTTCAGTGCTGGAAAAATCGCTGGATGAGTCGCTTAGATTGTGTATGCGATTTCACACCTTTTTGTGTGTTAGTTGGAAACTGTCAACAAGCTGTTAGGAGCATTTCAGCGTGGTTGTCACGCCAACACAGTTGAATGTGGCAGCGTTCGGTGTTTTCTCTGAGGGTCACTTCACAGTCAGGCTGCCTTACCGTCCTGCATGAAGTGGTGGCTGGTCCGCTGACGACTGGGGGAGGAACTTCATCTCACCCTCTCTCTTCGTCGTTGGTGGTGCGGCCGTCGCCACCCGCGGTGGGGTTGGGCAACTTCAGTGTGAAACGGCCTTAACACCTGATCTAATTCTTGTATCGAGATAGATTCAACTCATTCTGAATAGCTGTTGCAATTTCTTGTTTAACGAACAAACAAAATAGAAGTATTGACTTTCTAACAGCAATTGTCTGTCTGGGGACTTCAGGTAACAGTAAGCCTTGCGGTGTGGTATCAGCTTTAAGCACATGGATCGCAGGCTGATAGTGGAGGGTCCCTATTGGTCGCTGTACTGGGACCCTATAGGGTCGCTGTTGGAACACTATATGTTTGTGGGGGGTGTTTTATTCTCTAAGAGTGCATTAGATTATGTGGTAGTGCATTGTTCACGGATCCTTGGTTGTCGTACATTTTTGGATAGTTCATGGAGAAGCTACCATCAACTCATGATCGCACTTCATTGTAGGGTTACATGTTCAATATCAGGAGTTGGTAATGGCATTGACAGCTTGAGCGCACCAAGCACTTATAGTGAAATATTGCAAGCAATCTTTTTTGTTGTAGTTATCAGTGACTTATGTCGACAAGACATTCACTGCCACGTTCACAGAGCTATTTCTTTGTAGCTGTTCACTGAATGTACTACAATCTGGCCATGCATGAAGACTTCTTTTTCCACCTGGAAAAGTAAAGAAGTGGTAAATTAAGGCATTCTGATTTTCGATCCAGTGAAGCAATGTCATAATTATTAATTACGAGCTATGCTACAATGTAATTAGCACCGCTAAACAAGGATCGTTGCGGACGATTGCCTGTGCATTGTAAACTTTAAACCTTTTCTGGTCCACCTTACTGGTACATTTTCAACAATTTCCTTATCACCACTGAGTATTTTTTTAGCATTTCAGTGCAATGTTAAGCACTCCTATAGAAGATTCCTTTACACTAACATTCATCGTGGGACCACTGAAGCATCATCAGGCCTTTCTTTAACTTGGGGACCATTAAATGAGAACATTTTTTCTTTGCAACACGCTTGCAAGGGGCACGTTACATTATGCCAACTTTCCATTTTGTTTATACCTCCGTGCATGACACAATTTGCAGTCATGTGCGCCTGACGTAGCGAGAGTGGGAACAACAAGCGACATACACATTCACTCATGTTCATGTGCCAAACAAAGCTCAGCTTCTGAGCATTAACGTTGCCTCTGCCTAACGCGCACCACTTTGCTTTATATAAGCTTACATAAGTAAGGACATTTTAATCGCACGATCATCAGCCCTAGCCTAAGTGCCATTGCATTACACTACAGAATATTCTACATTGTGACTACAGAAACACTTTTTATTTATAACTAGGATAGTGAAAGTAGTGAGCAATAAATGGGTTTGTGAACTCATCATTCAAGCATCTTTCGTGCCAAACTGGCCAGAAGTAAGGGCAACCTAGTGTTTAGAACTAGAGCCTACGTTGAACAAAATAATGTTGGAATCGCAGTAGATTATTCCTATGCTTTGACATGGGCCGCGGTAATTGGGACATTCAAATAACATGCAAGCCTACCAGTGAGTTTATGTATGAACGGCATAACCGTGTAATGTGGTCCCAGTGCCGTCGCATCATGAATTAGTGTAAACCTAGACAGAGAGAAACATACCACATCTGAAAACTGGCTAATAAATTCTCTATGCGAAACATTTCACGAGGGCATGCCTGCAAAGAAGTGCAAATACTTCTTTGGAGGTAGTACGCCTATGCGACAATGAAATTTGTCTTTTGCTTATTGGAAGAAAAATAATTGAAGTCCACATTGCATGCAATACAGTAACACCTCGTTATAACGAAGTTGAAGGGGAGTGGTAATTACTTCGTTATAACCATTAGTTCGTTATAAGCGATATCAATTTCATCTATAGGAATTTCAACGGGAATTGCGATTACTTCGTTATATCCGATATTTCGTTATATCCGGGTTCGTTATAACGAGGTTCTACTGTATTATAAACTCCCCGTTTCAAAAACAACTGGTTGAGAACATTAGCAAAAAAATATTCAAAGTATTTGCTAGGCTAATCATTCTAGATAATCGCCTCAGCGCAATGCTACGTATGCGCGTAAAGTTAAGGGTACGCTGCATAGAAGTGATTCCTAAGGCAAATTGAAAATAATCGCCAAGGCCCATGAAGATGTTCACGTTGCTGCTCTCCATTATTTTATTTCTTCCATAATATTTACGGTAGCCACTCAGACGGCCTTGTTGGCAAACTACCTCAGTGCGCATTTTCCGCGCCAATTATTGCATTTTTTTATGCTTATATGAAGCGCAGACACCTCTCCAGCCATCTTTGAATTTTGTACATAAGACACTTTTGTTATCCCACCGAAATCAGATTTCTGTGCATAACTTGGGGAAGAACATACCTGCGCATCATGTTCATGACTCGGAACAACGGTGCCGTGCTAATTCAACCACCGAGGGGAAACCGTACATAGCTTTGTATATTGCTATTGCACAAACTTACGGTAGTATTGGTTGCCGCGAGCATAGCGTGTTTCTTTTATGTCTAATGCTCTGTGTATGCATGTGTCGGACGAACACCAGTGCGTATAGTCGATGTTGGCTTGAACACGAATGGTATACTCGCGTAACCTTTTTGTTGGGGGGGACTTGTGTAAAGCGTTATCTGAGGTTCCGTTTGTGTTGCGTGTGCATTGACATTTTGGTCATATACACAGTTTGTTTTACATGCGTCTTCAATGCATGCAAGATGTCCTTTAGTTATTGACAGTTTTGCATGGAAGAGTAAGAGATAGAAAAAATAATAATAACCACATATGAATCATCCAGAGCGTGTGTGGCTTTAAACATCTTTTTTTTTTTTTCTCGTGATCGCCGACTGGTATTCGAGTAACAGGAGTAACACTAGTTTACACACTTCTGAACTGAAAATAAAGTGTTTTGACAAATGTATTTTCCATGTCTTCGTATTCTAGAGAGTGCCCAGTGCGTTCTCTGGATGCCTGCTTCGCTTTTTCTTTTTTTCATTGTTCTTGTCTTCTCGGTGAAGAGCTCACGGTATTGGAAGTGAATAGCGCTTGCTTGTCTCTCTTCCCTGTGTCTCTGTAAGACACGCTGTCCAAGTTCTACCACAAACACCTACTAACTAGCCCAACAACAGTTCTCACTGCAATTCTTGTCTCCAAGTTTCTGAAATTAGGTTCGTAAGTGGGACTTGCGCAATGTCATTTCATGTTAAGGTACGCAAGTGTGCTTGACGGCACAGATCCATAGCGAAAAACAGCACACTAAAGAACACACAGGAGACCATGACTGGACAAGATAAAGTGCTGGATTCTAACAAAGTACTTAATCAAAAAGGAAAGCCTAAATGTATATATCCCCTGCATGCACGTGGGCTCCATTAAAACTGAGCATGCGCTCCTGCTACACTAAATCGCCTTGATGGCTCCACTGTCACGCGTGTTTCAGGAAGGAAAGTTCTTTCTGTGAGAAATACACCGAAGGTGCGCTGATGCACGAGCTCCCCCGAAGTGGCAGTTTCTTTGCTGTCGATTTCCCGGGGCGTCTTTCTGTGTCATTTAACTAAGACGACACAATCACTGAGAAGTGGCGTGCGTCCACATTTCCTACAGTGTTCACTTAAATATCCTGCGACAACACTTCTTGAATTGTTAATTGAAGTGTTCATACTTTTTGGAATAGACCTCTAAAACCACATACACACAGTGCTCGTCCTTGTCTGTAGTTATTTATTTATTTATTTATTCGTTATATTATTTATTTATTCATTATATTATTCATTCATTTATTTAAAAGTACCTTAGAGGCCCCTAGAGGCATTGCATAAGGGGGTAATACAGGAAAATGTTTAAACGTGTGCAGTAATTTCAAAACAGAAGGAACGGGTATAAATCCATAAAAAATGAGAACTAGAAAATATTGCAGTAACATATACGGCAACATAGTGAACACCTCGTTACAGATGATCCAGTATACAACAAGAAGGCAAGAAAAAATACACTTTGGGTCATGACAGCTCATTTACATAATAAACCTTGACACAATGAAATATGACCAATACATGTTACAGAACGAACGCAAAAGAACTTGGCTATCAGAAAGAAGTATTTCACGCAAAACTTCATGCAAACAACAATAAAGGCTAGGAAAAGAATAATGTAATGGATAAGATATCGGCCTTGTTTTAACAAATGTGTGGTTAGTAGATGCTTAAAGTTTTCTTGGTTACTCTCGGAAGCTATGGTGTTAGGAAGGTCGTTCCAAAGGTGAATGGACCTTGGAAGAGCAGAATAGTTAAATGAATTAGTCTTCCCATAAATTCCTCCTTCGTGGAAGTCCAGTCGCCTTGTGCCTCTGGTCAAAGCAGGTAAATCTCCTCTTGACTTGGCCTCCTATCGCCCCATTGCGCTGGCTAGCTGCTTAGGAAAGGTGATGGAGAGGATGGTGCTGACTCGCCTTGAGTGGTATCTGGAGCACTATGACATATACCCTGATGCTATGGCTGGTTTTCGGCGCAGGCGGTCTTCTGTTGACAGCGTCGTAGACCTTATCTCATCTGTACAACAGGGAAAAAGCCTTAAGAGATTATTCGCAGCAATATTTTTGGACGTAAAAGGTGCATACGACAATGTGTTGCATGGAGCCATACTGGATGTATTGGGCAATGTTGGACTAGGTGGTCATGTCTACAAATGGGTCTACAGCTATTTAAAGGACAGAACCTTCTTCGTACAAACAGAGGATAGTATCACAACGCACCATTGTACCTGTCGCGGCGTGCCACAGGGCGGAGTCCTGAGCCCCACACTTTTCAACCTTGCACTCCTCGGCCTTGTCGACGCACTTCCACGGTCTGTCCATCTTTCTATATATGCAGACGACATTTGCATCTGGGGGTCTGCGGTGACACGTATGCACGTACGGCCCCGCTACAGAGAGCGACCACAATAACCTCGAATTACCTTCATGGAAGGGGACTCGAACTGTCATCCGAGAAGTGCTCGTTAGTTGCTTTCACACGCAATGAAATGGGGCACTACGTAATTAGAATTAACGGACAGGCTGTCAAGTGTGAGAAGACCCACCGATTCCTGGGAGTAATAATCAACCGCGACCTATCTTGGAGCCCTCACATCTCCTATATGAGAAGGAAGCTGACCAATATCACCCACGTGCTCAGGTTCCTTGCGGGAAAATCGTGGGTGTATCTGTACGAGCGATGCTCCAGCTTTACACCTCATTGTTCCTTGGATGCATGTGCTACAGCCTACCAGTGCTGGGTGGAACACGTAAAAATAACGTGCGCGTTCTCCAGTCGCTTCAAGCCCAAGCTTTGAGCCTATGCCTTGGACTGCCGAAATGTGCATCTACAGCAGCGACTGTAGTCGTCGCACGTGATCACCCAATCATAACATACCTTCGTGTAGATGCCCTACGAGTACACATAAGGCATCTCGCTCGAATTCCATCGCACCACCTAGCCTGTCTTCCCGCTTCTAGGCCAGACTCCGAATTCAGCGCCATTATTGCTGCTCGTCGTGCAGTCCTACCATCGAGTTTCATGCCTCCAGCAAGACCATCGTTACCATTGTGGTGTCTTCATCCCCTCGAAACGCTCCTGACCATTCCCAGAATTAAAAAGAAAAGCTACTTGTCATCTATAGCCTTACAACAAGCCACCCTAATGTTCCTGCATGATCCTGCATGAGGAACACAGAGGACGCCTTCACGTTTACACGGATGGGTCAGTTTCCTCTGTGAGCTCCACAGGAGCAGTGGTCATTCCAGCAAAATCCGTCACCATACGATTCAAGATGTCCCATTTTACAACTTCGACGGCTGCAGAACTCGCCGCCATTCATGCTGCGGTAGAGGTCATAATTACAGAACCTTCCCATGCATGGTCAGTATTCACCGACTCCAAAGCAGCTCTTCAGTGCCTTATATCACCATTTCGTCATGGACCTCACGAGCAATTAGTCGATGACATAAGAATTCTTCATCACAATGCAGTCGAGGAAGGACACAACATCACGTACCAGTGGATACCGGGTCACTGTGGGATCAGCGGCAATGACCTCGCTGATGAATACGCTTGATCTGCCCACGATGATAACCACTGTAGAGCAATACCGTTCTCCAGGACCGACACATCCGCAAGGCTTCAATCCCTAGCACGTGAACTTACACGTGCACAGTGGAATTCATCAGAATTCACCAATGCTCGTGTCCACAGTTTGCACCCGGACCTTCAGTTCCGCCTTCCGTCAGGAATACCTCGCGCTGGGGAGACGCTTTTGTGTCGCCTGTGGCTTGGGGTTGCCTTCACAAAGGCCTACTCATTTCGCATTGGAATGGCAAACGACCCTAAGTGTGAGAACTGCGGCGGCGATGAAACAATATGTTATCTTCTATGTGAGTGCCCCCGTTTCAGTGGCCCCAGGAAAGAACTTACCGCTGCTCTAGACAGACTTGACAGCCGCCCTCTCTCCGAGCAACGAGTTTTGGTACACTGGCCAGGACCATCATCAGCACGGAAAGCGCTGAACGCGCTGTTATGATTTTTAAGGACGAGCGGTCTAAAGGACAGACTCTTAGCAGTGTTGCTTTCCTTTTTTTGTGTGTGTGTGTTATTTTTTTCTCTATCCTGTTCTTTTTTCTTGTCGTGTCTCCTTTCTATTATCTTTCATTCCCCTCACCACTCTTCCCCTGCACTGGGTAGCCAGCCGGTCTAAGCACTGGCGAACCTCCCTGTCTTTCCTCCCTCCTCCTCCTCCTCCTCCTTCCCATAAATGCACATGAAATTAGACTGTACACACGTTGGGACCTATATTGTGAAGTTTGAAGATGCAGAAATGATGACTCATATTTGTGAAAGATTAAAGCAGGGCGATATCCCGACCATCATGTAAAGGATGAAGTGGTAAGTTGAGCTTAATTTGTGTGATGTTTATGTTATAGTCATAACGTGTTATAGTTGTAACAACTTTCCTATGTGCATATTTTTTCTAAGAAACCGAAGAAATTCTAATAGAGATTTGCATTAGTCTAAAATGTCTTTCTATTAGTCTTATTAGTATTGTATTAGTCTTATATAGAAATCTTTACTTCTCTTATAGGCGTTTGTATTAGTCTAATGCATTGTTCTGTTAGCCTTGCTAGTTTAGATCAATATGCTCTATAAGACTTTTCTAAATTTGTCTTATCGATCTTTTCTCAACCAAGGTGGCTAGGGCTTTAGATAACTGTTAAAACACAAAATTTGCAACTCAGGGATCCTTTAAATAGCTTTATTGGTTCGTATTAGTTTACACAGTAAGAAAACTTACACCCTTAAGGGTGTAAACGAGGAAGCTAGAGGTATGTATATGATTTCTTGGCAATTTGGCATTGCATATTAGGCGAGTTTAGATTAACAGATGTGTGTGATGCATAGCTACCAGTTAGCCTACCCTTGATTGGCAGATATCCTGTGAATCCTTATTTTGTAATTGCGCATAACAGTAGCCCGCATATATACAGGACTGCCTATGTTAAGATATGAAATAACGCGAACTTTTGAAATTGTCGAGTGTGTGCTTGCATGTGTGATATTCCTGCGCTGTCTTGTTAGTGTGCAATGAGTCATAAAAAATGTAGCTAAAATCAAATGCTGGGTCACACACAGTGCGATTGCAGCACATCCTCCATTTTGGTCTACACACAAAAAGGGTGTCACCCATGAGCTTACTCTGTGCCCATGGGATAGGTCATTTACACCCTTAAGGCCGTTAAAATTTTAGCGGGTATATTAGCCTGATACGTGTAGGATATTAGAACAATCATATTATGTTTTCATATAAGTCTTATACAAGCTATTAGTCTAGTGCTAATAAATTCTATTGATGTCAGTAACCTCATAGGCTATCAGTTTTTCTATTAGAATGTTTGCTAGCAGCCGCTAGGCTTTGTAATGCTATTCTAACCATGCCAAGCTTGTAAGGCCAACTTGAGGTTACTAAGACTACTTGAGTAAAGCCTTAAGTGTGTCAGATAAGGTGAGCCTTAAAAATTCTAATTACGTCAATCCTAATTAAGTTGAGCATAGTGAAGATAAGCTTAATAAATGGAAAAACTAGATTAGGCAATCTCAATTAAGCTAATGCTTATAGGTCAATATTCATGAAGCTAAGTCTAATGAGGAGAACCCTAATTATGGTAATACTAATGACATCAAGTCTACGCTGGCAACAATGAAGCCAAGCTTAATTGAACTAAGACAGACTAGGTGAAGCCTAATTAAGGTAAGACCGATTAGGTAACACCCAATTAGTCTGAGGCTAATTAAGCTTAGGCTATGCCTAACACAGCCCAGCCTAAATAAGCCTAGACTATTTAGAATAATCCTAAGTCAAATGTAATGAGATAACTAGTGCCTAAATAAGTCAAGCTTAAGTTTGGCTAAAACTAATTAGGCAGAACCTAAAATAATGCTAATTAAGCTAGACTAATCAAGGCACGTTTAAGTAAGCTACGACTAATGAAGCCAAGGCTAAATAAGGTGTGACTAACAAAGTCAAACCTTCATCAGAAATCTGATGCAAGCCTTCATCTTTAGTGTCTCGCATTTGTGTGATGCGCCGTTTTCTTAATCATGAACACGTACAAACTCGCCCACTTATCAGTATCTACTGAAGCCTATATAACCTAAGACTAATTAAGCTTGGACTAATTAAGTCACTAAATTTAATCCATCACTAATTAAGTCAAGCGCGATTAAGTTACTTGCCTAATTACATCTATATTAATTAGTACAGGTCAAACTAGGCTAAGACTAACTGAGGGAAGCCCAACTGAACTACGACTAAGTAAGTGACACAGCAAAACTACGCAAACTTCAAATTGATTAGGTTTGTTAAGCCATGCGCGACTTAGCGAAAGCCTCTCCAACGCGTCCGAGGTTCAAAAGAGGAAAGAAAAAGGAGCAGCGAATTTATCTAGAATTTCAGTTCGCACCGATAGCTGCCACGGCAATATATTTTTCAGTGAACCAATGCTATAATCACGGTCAAGCGCTATGCTTCTATACGTGGTCCCACTGAAAAAGCCTGCACTTGTACAGGCCAAGCCCGCGGGCCACCCGTCCCCCCGTATAACAACTTCTTTATTGTCATGCTTGATTTCTTTCTTTCTAATATTACGCGATTGGCAATGAACACGGTGGTAATCGCTTCTGAGAAACCTAATACGGCGAAATGATGATGATTTGTAGTATTCTGTGATAAGATTTTTTCTTATTATTCTTTTCGTGACCAGAAATAGTGCTGTAAAACCATTTGCGGCATGAAAGTCCGATTACTTAGGAGGGTGTTCTCATGTAATCATTCCATCTCCTTGCACATTAACGACACAACATCAAAAAATTCCCACCGTGTCAAGAGGATCCTGAAGTGTCGGAAAGCACTACTGTCCTGAACAGACAGACAGATCGACAGACAGACAAAGAACTTTTAGTTAGGTCCTGAGAAGCGCCGCCCAGTCATGAGCGAAAAAAAAGAAAAGTGGCCGCGTATCTGCGTGCTTCGCTGCAAATGTCGTCGAAAGAAGATAGCCTTCTGCCGGCCGTACTGCGCTGCGTGAGATATGGATGTCATCTGGCAGCGCCGTCGGGAAACATGAGCTTGTGCAGGATCCCTGGGCAACTACCATGTGGCAGCACCAAATCGTCGGCAGATGCCTTCTTCGTGCATAGCGTTGCATATTTAGCGCAGCCTAAGAAACACTATAGGGTCCTTAGAATTACGTATCTATGCATTTTCTAGGAAAGGAACACACCACCTAACACTTACGTATTGATGTAGCGCCTCAGGCATGCGTAATATTTGATTTTTGATTGACAATGTTCACAACTATGAACGCAGCTACCAGTTCAAGATGGCTGGGCGTTAGGCAAGTGCTTAAACTTTGGCCAGGTGGCTGAATCGTGTGACAGGCAGACAAATAGGAAGACATATACCGAAATTTCTGCGTTCAAGTATCCCAAGAAAGGCTGTCGCCTTTAAAAGGAAGGAGAAGCACGCCAGGTGTTGTTTTACAATTATATATTATAGCAGAATTGCAAGCAGTGGAACCTCGATAACTGCTAACATTTGATATCTACTTTATACGTGTTACTTCATGTGCATTTTAACACGAAAGTGTTCTGTGCCGGGGTCCACCAAAAAATCAGTGACGTACTTCCTGTAACGGAAGTGGATCTCTGAAAAAATGAACTTGCATTCGCACTGAAAAAGTACCACCCAGGTGGGATCGAACCCATGATTCGACGAAAGGAGCTGGATGCTATGCCGATACACCACCGCAATTTTGTTTAATTTATTACACGGAAATGACAACTGAAGTTAACAATCAGGAAGAGAACGTCTCCACCGCAACATCCCTTACGCAGGGAAGAGACAACCTTCATATGTTCACTATAGCGCTTTAGAAGTTGCATTTAATTGTCGTCTGGTTAAAGCAAAGGTGTTTAGTACAGTGAACTGTGGTGTCTAACCAGCGAAATTACTCTTACATTAACATCACCTCCCTTATACTGCCCTCTTCGTTCGCTTAGGTTCGCTGCGGTGGTACCGCAATCTAGGAACGATAGATAGAACGAAGCAGATTGTCGTGCTGATTCGGGGCGGCAGTCAGCGCTTCGGTAGTGTTCGCACCTCGACCACCGAGGAAGTGAGGGCCGTGGCAACGTCGTGACGGCGCGTTCCACAGGGGCAAAGTACAAACGCGGCCTCTAGAAAATTTGTCTTGCATGGCCAAGTGTGTTGAGTTGCGACGCGCACTGCTCCACAATCGCAAAGACGGCCGTAGACATGCAAATCGTTTTCCTTTCGTTGCAGTGGGCTGTGTTTGCACCTGACAACCCGTTCGGTTTCTCTTTCAAGGCGCCACCATTTGCGGACGATCCTCGTTTATATGGCAGCCTTGCGCGGGGCTCTGGCACGTGCAATTCAATGTTTCCGGAGCAATGTAAGTCGTTCGAAAACTTGCTCTCATGTACGCAAGAATCCCTGTGCCATGTCGAGGTGCCGCTGATGTCTAGATTTAACGTGTTCACATGTTCACAGTACCAAGCCATCTCCTGCCCCTCGATTCGCCAGATTGTCGCTTGTGCATTCCACAACTTCACGAAGACAGGTTTCACTTTCGTGTTATCACATTTTTATTTTACTCGGGTGGCACCCCGAAGAAATGTCGCTAGCCTGTACAGCGGCGGAGGGGGACACCGATGCTGTTCCAGCTGTCCTTGTCTTCTAAGTTTTTTATGGTGCGGGCTGAGGCTTCATTATTATTTTTTTTTTCATGCCTCACAATAACAAATGTCCTTGTAAGTGACGTCCCATACGCAAACCAACTCGAAAATGCAATAGAAAATGGATAGACCCGGCTCTCGCTGATGGCAACCACGAACAAAGGGACTGGTATTTCAACCTCCCTTGTTGTGCCGGTTGAAACATTTGCATTCAGCGTAATGAAAAAAAAGAAGATATTATCTAAGGAATTCGCGTAAGCCTCCGGTGACCCTTAGAGTTTCCTTGAACACAGCGATCTGTTAATAAAATCACTTAATTATCAATGTTATTATTTTATTGGAATTTTAACTATTAGTTGTTGCTCCATCAAATGGGCTGAATGCGGCATCGTCGCTGATGCGATGGATGGATGGATGGATGCTATGAGCGTCCCCTTTGTAACAGGGCGGTGACATGTGCGCCACCAAGCTCGTAAGAAGATTTAAAGGGGCACTGACACCAAAATTTCGCTGCTAAGATAACCTGCGGGATCTATTTTCATGGACATACAGATGTCATCTACCAAATCTCAATGGCGAACACAGCTCCGAAGGTAATTTAAATGAATATTGAAGTTCGCATGAGCAGTCGAGCGCTAGACGCCGTACATCGCGGCATCGACAACAGCAAAGGTGACCTGAAGGGGACCCCCAACTTCCGCGACGTCACCACGGCAGCCGAGCTCCGAGAGTGCAGCTAGTAATGATGACGTCATAGCCACCATTGCTTATTTGCTGCGGCTGCGTTCGTAGGCTGCCGGCGACGCCAGACCTCAAGAAAATAGTTGCCACCCAACAACGATGACAGCAACAGCGACAACAACGCGCAGGTCGTGCGACAGGCGAAAGAAAACGAGCACGCGGCGGTTGTCGTGCGGAAGTGCGTCACAGTTATGTGTGCTCACGTGGTCGAACTCGTTTGTCCATTTCGAGCGCTAGATGGCGCCAGTTTCACCGGGCAAAATTCCAAAGCGCACTGCTATGGGTTTAGATGGGGTCCCCGTTAGCCTCATTAACGAATTAGGACAGAACACTAAAGAAGCGCTATTGAAAGCCGTAGAAAAATGCTTACAGGAGAGGCAAATACCGGACAGTTGGCGAAAAAGCAGAATGAACTTAATCTATAAAGGCAAGGGGGAAAAGAATAACATTCGCTCGTATAGACCGCTAACCATTACATCGGTACTATACAGGATGGCTATGCAAGCAGTAAAATTAAAAATAGAAGCCTGGGCAGAACGTAACAATATTTTGGGAGAACTTCAGAATGGATTTCGAGTAGACAGGCGTTTAGACGATAACCTATTTGTTCTTACTCAGTGTATAGAAATATCTAAAATAGAAAGGAGGCCGTTGTATGTGGCTTTTCTAGACATCACTGGGGCGTATGACAATGTTAATCAGGAAATATTGTGGGAAATTTTGGAAGGAATGGGCATAGGCGACGATTGTGTACAGCTTTTGAGGGAAATATATCGAGAAAATACAGTTTGCATAGAATGGGAAGGAATAAGTAGCAGAGAGAACGTTGATATTAGCAAGGGGCTGAGACAGGGATGTCCTTTGTCGCCGCTGTTATTCATGCTGTACATGGTTAGAATGGAAAAAGCGCTAGGAGATAGCCACATTGGTTTTAATCTGTCACACAAACAGGGCGGCGTGATGATTGAGCAGATGCTTCCGGGTTTATTTTATGCTGATGATATTGTCTTATTCGCAAACAGTCGAGATGATATACAACGGCTGGTGAATATATGCGGGAAGGAAGGCGAGGATCTAGGACTAGGATTTAGTGTAACAAAATGCGGATTGATGGTATTCAATGATCCCAACGACCAGGCGGTATCCATACAGGGCCAAGAAATACCGAGAGTAAGCGAATACAAGTACCTTGGCGTATGGGTAAATGAGGGCGATAGATACATGAAGGTACAGGAAAAAGCCTTGGCAGCAAAGGGAAAGAGGAAAGCAGGAATAATGAAGCACAGAGCGTTATGGGGACACAATAGGTACGAGGTGCTTAGGGGTCTGTGGAAAGGGGTAATGGTACCGGGGCTTACATTTGGGAACTCAGTGGTGTGCATGAGGCCAGAGATACAATCAGGAATGGATGTGAATCAAAGAACTGTGGAACGCCTCGCGTTGGGTGCTCACGGGAAAACTACAAACGAGGCTGTAAAGGGCGATATGGGATGGGCGAGTTTTGAGGCAAGGGAAGCGCAGAGCAAAATAAGGTTTGAAGAAAGGCTAAGGAATATGAAAGAGGTTAGGTGGGCAGTGAAGGTGTTCCGCTATTTATATAGAAAGAGCGTTGACACGCAGTGGAGAAAGAGAACTAGGAGGCTCACCAGTAAATATACGGCTCTAAGAGAACTGACAACAAAGAGCGTAAAGGGAAAAGTCAGAGAGGCGGAGAAGATTTACTGGAGGACAGCGATGGAAAAAAAACCGACTCTGAATAACTACCGAGAGGGCAAAAACGAAATAAAGAGGGAGGCATTTTATGATAATTCAAGAGGAAGCGCTTTATTGTTTGAAGCGAGATCGGGCTGCCTTAGAACGCGTGTTTATAAAGCGAAATTCAGTAAAGAAGAAGAAAAATGCACATGCTGTGAGGAAGATAGGGAAACGACAGAGCATGTTCTGATTGAATGCGGAAATATCCACCCAGGTGTACGTTTGGGCACCACCCTACATGAAGCCTTGGGTTTTAGGGCGAACAACAGGAAGCTGAACATAGCCGCGATTGAAATAAGTAAGAGACGGTTAGAATACTGGTGGCAGAAAACTAGAGAGAACGGACAAAAATAATTATAGGGAAAAATATGGAATTTCTGCCATAAGGGGCAGGGAACTGGGATATGAAATTCCGTTTTTGATATGGCATGATCGATTTGATTGAAGTAAATTTAAAAGGCATGAGGAAAATTAAAAGAGAAAAAAAAGTTCTTAAATCTTCTTACGAGCCTGGTGGCGCACATGTCACCGCCCCGTTACAAAGGGGAAGCTCATAGCATCCATCCATTCCATCCAACGACAACAGCAAAGGTGACGCTCTTTCTATTTATATAGAAAGAGCGTTGACACGCAGTGGAGAAAGAGAACTAGGAGGCTCACCAGTAAATATACGGCTCTAAGAGAACTGACAACAAAGAGCGTAAAGGGAAAAGTCAGAGAGGCGGAGAAGATTTACTGGAGGGCAGCGATGGAAAAAAAACCGACTCTGAATAACTACCGAGAGGGCAAAAACGAAATAAAGAGGGAGGCATTTTATGATAATTCAAGAGGAAGCGCTTTATTGTTTGAAGCGAGATCGGGCTGCCTTAGAACGCGTGTTTATAAAGCGAAATTCAGTAAAGAAGAAGAAAAATGCACATGCTGTGAGGAAGATAGGGAAACGACAGAGCATGTTCTGATTGAATGCGGAAATATCCACCCAGGTGTACGTTTGGGCACCACCCTACATGAAGCCTTGGGTTTTAGGGCGAACAACGGGAAGCTGAACATAGCCGCGATTGAAATAAGTAAGAGACGGTTAGAATACTGGTGGCAGAAAACTAGAGAGAACGGACAAAAATAATTATAGGGAAAAATATGGAATTTCTGCCATAAGGGGCAGGGAACTGGGCTATGAAATTCCATTTTCGATATGGCATGATCGATTTGATTGAAGTAAATTTAAAAGGCATGAGGAAAATTCAAAGAGAGGAAAAAAAAAAAGTTATTAAATCTTCTTACGAGCCTGGTGGCGCACATGTCACCGCCCCGTTACAAAGGGGAAGCTCATAGCATCCATCCATCCATCCATCCAGCCATCTAGCGCCATCTACGTGCTGTGGAAAAGCTAGGGAAACGACAGACCATATTTTGATTGAATGTACAGATGTCCACCCAGGTGTAGCCGTGGACACTACCCTACAGGAGGCCATGGGTTTCAGGAGTAACAGGGGAAAGCTGAACATGCCGGCGATAGATATAAGTAAAAGGCGCTTAGAGCATTGGTGGCGCAAAAGTATGGAGCAAACAAAAGCGAAAGGTAGTTCGGGTAAGATTGTTTCATCACAGACGAACGATAATAGATGCCCCGCCACGGTGGTCTAGTGGCTAAGGTACTCGGCTGCTGATCCGAGGGTCGCGGGATCGAATCCCGGCCGCGGCGGCTGCATTTCGATGGAGGCGAAATGTTGAGGCCCGTGTGCTGTGCGATGTCAGTGCACGTTAAAGAACCCCAGGTGGTCAAAATTTCCGGAGACCTCCACTACGGCGTCTCTCATAATCAGAACTGGTTTTGGGACGTAAAACCCCACAAAAAAAAAAAAAAAAAAAAAAACGATAATAGATAAAATAAATAGACGAAGTAAAAAATTAGTTGTGAAAATATGTGTGATTCGGGAAAAGAAATGGTTGTAAACGAAAAAGAAATAAAGCTAGAGCTTGGTGGCCCGGCCACCGCCCCGTTATAAAGGGGACGCTCCTAATATCCATCCATCCAGCCTTGTCGTTTTTTGAGCTCTCTCAAACCAAAACTGAAACTAGTGGGTAATAAACAGGCCGCAAATAATTATCTGACGCGCGCTGGAGCAATTGATGTGCCGTGTCATGGCTAACAGGTCCCCAGCTACGTATTGCAGCGAAAAAACAGCAGACGAAAATTTTCGCGTCAGTGCCCCTTTAAGAACTTTTTTTTCCACTCTCGCTTTAAATTTTCCTCATGCCTTTTTAAATCTACTTCAATCAGATCGATCATACTATAGCAAAAACGGAAATTCATAGCCCAGTTCCCTGCCCCTTATGGCAGAAAGTCCATATTTATCCCTATAATTATTTTTGTCCGTTCTCTCTAGTTTTCTGCCACCAGCTTTCTAACCGTCTCTTACTTATTTCAATCGCGGCTATGTTCAGCTTCCCGTTGTTCGCCCTAAAACCCAAGGCTTCATGTAGGGTGGTGCCCAAACGTACAGTCAACAGCAAAAGTTTGCGGGATCCGAAACTTCATAAATACCTGCATTACCGCTTAGCCTCGGAACATAGCCTCAAATTAAATGTTTCAGTGAATAGAGGTTCTTGCGATGTACAGGCTGTAACATTTAATTCGAGGCTATGTTCAGATGCTAAGCAGTAATATAGGTTTTTCCCAAGTTTCGGATCCTGCAAACTTTTGCTGTTGACTGTACACCTGGGTGGATATTTCCGCATTCAATCAGAACATGCTCCGTCGTTTCCCTATCTTCCTCACAGCATGCGAGTCCGAAAGATGCAGCTACACCTGACGACAACATTCTGTGGCAGCGCAGCCAAGGCACGGCCGGTCTGGACGCGCGCGTCCAGACCGGCCGTGGCCAAGGCTATGGCCAGGTTTCACCCGCCATGAGCCTCCACCATCGCATAGCCCGCCAGCGCCACTGTGGAGACTTTCTCGTTAGCGTCAGGAGACCTTCAGCCACGCGGGCCGGCCCATATACTCCAAGGGAAATGAACGCGCCGCGCCCGTTGAGCGCGGTGTTGCGGGACGTAATAGCACTTTTTTTTTACCTCGACGTGAAAATGAACACGTATTGCGAGAAGGCTAGACGTTCGGTCTTGTGGGCAGCGTATGAAAAAATCCGAAGAGCTAGCGAAGGACGAGATGGTGTCAGGAGCAACGTGAGCGCTCGTGTTATTGACCTTCGTCTTTTCCAATATCGGTAAACACTTGTAACTTTCTGTTGGGTGAAAGTACTGGTAACGGTCAGCTGCTGGATCAGGCAAGCTCCGCGCATGGTGTAATAGATGAAATCAAGAAAGCTGGCGCTGAAACCACCCGCCACCGCATTCCGCAAATGTGGATAAATACTCCCTCGAGAAATATGGAGTTGGCTGCAAGTTTAACCGTTTCCTTTGTTAATTTGCCGCGTATTTTCTCAGCAACCAGTGCAAGAGAACTTTTGTTGTGCACAGTGATATTAATTGAGAACTAGGCCGTTCCTCAATTCCGCGGTTTAGTCTTGTGGGGCTATTGTTTAATTAAGCTTGCGTTGTTCATCCTCGCGTTTTCTACCAGTTACACATGAGGATTAAATAAACACTTGGCGCCAGATGTGTCCACCCGCCGCCGTCAAGGCCACATATAGCAAGCACGAACACGCCAACGCGGCCGCTTTGTTTTTAATTAAGAGCTGTGAAACAACTTGGCCTCAAGCATAAAGGGTAGAAAGAAATATGTATGTGATCCTTACAAAAATTGGGAACGGGAAAAATGATCATTTCTCTATCGAAGGAAAACCAAACTTACTGCTTTTATAATCGCTTATAATCACTCAGTATATGAAAATTTATAAAGCTAATAAAGTTAGTATGATTCTCTAAACAAGTTACACTTGGTGAACGTTTTTCCTTTTTTCTGAACGTTTATTGGGCCAAAACAACCTACAAATAAATGTCCATATCTGCAGTCTGACTCCAAATTTGGGAAAGCTTGGAGCCATCTGGGAAAATTTCGGAAAATCTGCGTGCTTCAAATTTGTGCCACACTGAAAATTCTGCTAGCATCTACAATTCATGCAAACAACACCAAGTTGTCTTTTAAAGGTGAAAAAAATCTGCTGCAATTCATAACTCGCTGCTATGTAGCACTTACTGGCGCAGTAGCGCACCCAGGATCTCTGCCGGGGGGGGGGGGGGGGGTTCAATTTTTCACGAAGGGCCGGGCATGCGATTACACAGTTGTTGCGTGCGTAAAAAGAAAGTAAATAAAATTCCAAATAATAGTAACATCAATTATGATGATCGTTTTTATTATTTTTTTCGGCGTTTTGCAAAGACATTAGCTCCACATTCTTCTAGGACATAGGAGCAGTTACGGAGTGGGAGGGGTTAGGTCGGTCTCAGGGGGGGTTCTTAAAAGAAGGTGGTCCCAAAATTATGGAAAATTAACACATGAAACAATAACTTGAGAAATAAATCACTAATCACGTAACACGATATATCAAACGAACAATTAATTTAACGCGGACATGACTCAGGCATAATCAGCATTATAGCCAGGCTTTAAGTCATGTTCATGACTGTAACTACAAAAGTGAGCATGTCCAGAAATCAATGATTGAAAATCGCTAAGTAATGTATGTAAGTCCCACAAGTTAGGTTAGAGCGGTTACGATTAATGAGTGCACCGTGATAATTACCAAATCACGATTAAAGAATGACTTGGTTTTGCAAAACATGTAACACATAATACAAGGAAAAGCTTGAAACTGTAAGAAGGCTGTCGAGATGGGTGTCAAACGAAAGGTGCATCTCTAAGGATGTGATATTGGTCATAGTCACGTTCATGACATGACATGATGTTCTCATGTCATGCTATGACATGAGCATGACTCTGGAAACATAATACGATTGGAAGGGGATCGATATGGGTGTCAAAAAGGAGGTGCATGTCGAAGAATGTAATATTAGTCGTAGTTACGTTCATGGCATGACATGATGTGCTCAGGTCATGCTATGACATGAGCATGACTCTGCAAACATAAGACCAGTTGAAGGGGATCGATATGGGTGTCAAACAAAAGGTTCATTCAGAAGAATGTAATATTGGTCATAGTCACATTCATAACATGACATGATGTGCTTATGTCATGAGCATGACTCTGCAAAACAAATGTAAAGGAAGGAGGTCAAGATGGGTGTCAAACAAAAGATGTAGGTCGAGAGACGCGATAGAGTTAGTCATGTTTATGACATGAAATACATGATATGACATGAGCATGACGAAGCAAGAATTAACGGAAAGGGGTCAAGTAGGTCTCCAACGAATGGTGATTGTCGAAGGATCTGATATTGTTCATAGTCACGTTCACGACATGTTATGCGTGTAGCGTGTCGGGCGCGGACGACGACAAAGTTAGGCCCTAAAGAGCTTCTCTCCTAAAACAACAACAGCACAAAAAAAAAAATGCTGCGTCGCACGAAACCAGAACGGAAGAGTTCAGCGGTTGCAGTGACCGTGCACGCATCACTCATCCATCCATTCATCCATCCGGGCGGGCGGGCGGGCGGGCTCAAAGTCGCCGAAGTTCGCTAAGAAATGCTGCGCATTTAAGAGTAATTTTGAGAAACTGTGCATTTCAGGAAATCCACCTAACTTAAACGATCGAGTGTGTGAAGTTGCAGTGAAGCGCCCGTTCTGTGGAAATGTAAAGGCGCATATGCCAATATGTGCCCCCAGATTTTGTCAATGTGAAACCTTAGTAGCACTGTTAGCCATGACAGGGTGACCCCGAAGCATACTCTTTCATATGGAAGAGCAAAAGCCCCCTGAATCGCATGCAGAATCGTTTTTAATGAAAGCCTGAATATTGTAAGGGACATCCTACCGCTCTGATCTGATTGGTGGGGGTGTTCAGTCCATTCTCTAAAATTGCGAAATGCGATGTTGTGGTTGTCGTTGTCCCTGCCTACATAGCTGACATATACTCCTGAGGGGAATTTCTGTTGCACATGTGCGTAATCGCCTTCCTTTCTCTTTTTTTTTAATCCAGGACAGTGCCGACAGAAATGCGGAAAGACTACTTTATTGCTGCTGCGCGCTAGTTGACATTTTCTTGTTTAATCATTATACAACAGTCTTAGGAGAATCCGGCGACAGAAAAATACTCAACATTTGCAACAGTATTCTCGCAAAATTCTTCAGAGGAGCTTGGTGTTCGGGCCGGGATGGCACGATCATTCCTGGTTTGTTCAGAGAGCACTGCTTCCTCAGAGACCGACGTATAGGTACTCGAAACGAATCTTCAGTCGTGGGTTCACCTGCTTGGCGATGTCGCCCAGCTCAGTATCCGCAACAACCAGATACCTGGGCAACACACGGTAATGGCAAGTGAACAGGCAGCTGCGAACAGCGCTCAAGGACTGTTGCTTTATGTTAGTCCTGTTAAAATTTGCATAAAAATCAAACACCTCAAACAGCCAGCACAAAGGCCGTGATGTGGAAAAAGCAGCGCAGTCAAGAAGCAAACATTTTCACGAGCGTCTGTTTGTCCTCTTTTTGTGCGAGTGAACCTGCAGTTTCTTCAAAAGTGCTGCAGCGGCAATAAGGACGGCCGTGCTCTGGGCCATACCAGAGGCAAGTAGTTCACTCCTGGACGTGTACGAGTCAAGAAATCAGATAGTAACTAAGGTACTGAGTGCTACAAAAAAGGGTTTCTTCCTTACTCTCAAATTCCGTGTCAGGTTGAATATATCCATCATACGACTATTATTTAAATAGGCACCTGACAGATGAGAAACACTCTACAGAGGGTGACATTTTCCTTGCACAATCCACGTGTGGCGTCAAGCGGTGTAACGCGATTCATGTGTGTTCTGTGGAGTTCAAGTCTACTTGAGACAGGTGAGTCCTGTTTTGTTTCTAGCACTCTCGCTTTTTCCCTTACCGTCTTTACAGCGCTTGCCCCGACACTATACATTTGCCCTGAAATTCCCTAGTTTGACTGGACAAGCGCGGCATGGGTGAAGTGCCACTGATTATTGCGTTCTAGGAAAGAGTAATAATTTGAACGTTTCAGTACCCTGAAAAAAAAATAAGGAGCAAGTAAATGTTCAACGGCTCTCAGTCATTGTTAACAATCTCCAACACTTACAATGAGCGCTGTGCTGGCTATCCCATACTGTTCATCGTTCTTTCCCGTTCGAGCACTGCATTAATTCGCACGTCCTGCATGCTCAGGCTAGCACTTGGCCATGTGCTGTTGTCCTCTTCAACTGGGTGTTAGATTTTAAATATTGCTCAAACTTAACGAGACGAGAGCTGGGCCTCACCACCGCTGCACCGTGGCACTGGCCATCCAGTTTTTTTTTTTGTTTATTCCCATGAGTATCATCTACAACATAACTTACGCGAAAAAATGTATTTCTGTCGTCTGGATTTTTTTCCCCCGTCCGCATACGTTTACTTGCTTCGTGGCTTGCTGCAAGAACAGCTCGCTTTCTGTTCGCACTGTGCAAATTATTTAGCATCCCCCGTGCACCGTGAAAGATGTACGTCATCACACTAGCACTTCCCACCAGCATTTACTGCTGAGCCGATTGCTGAAGCCACAGGCTTGATGACCAACCAACCACACCTGATTTGACTAGTTTCTGTGGTTTTACGTCCTAAAATCACGATATGGTTATGATAGACGTCATAGTAGAGGGCTCCGGAAATCTTGACTATTGACATTGCACAGTGTGCGGGCGGACCAACCACACCTGACAGACTTCATTTCAGCACTGTCGATGGAAGGTTTCTGTAGGGTGCATACAGGCGGTCCAGTTAGTATATTGCATTATTTGCTGAGAGCCAGCATAGAAAACTGTCATAATAATTGAGGCAATACGTGTGCCGCTAAATAGACGAGATACAAAGATAAGAAACAACGTTCACGCCTCAAGTAATGAACCTATTGCCTCAAATAATAAACCAACTGGCTCAGCAACATGTGCTGTCAAATTAAGAAGGGTACATACAACACTAGCGCTTATGTTGAATGTAACCTGCATCACTTCCAGTCTTCACGACGAATGCTGAGGACACTTAGTCGCTTGGGCCCACTGTTAAAATCTTTGACATTGCCGCGCCGCTATTTTTCAACACAGCTTTTCTTTTTCTTTTTCATCTCGTGATTGTTTTCTCTTTTTCTGGGGCACAGCATTGACTCGAGTGGCTGTGCAGGCATCAGAATTAGTTCGTTCTTCAAAACATCAATAAATATCAGGAAATGTTAACGTATATAAGTAATGAGGGTGACTCTGCTGAATTATAAGTAATCAGCTGCTATTTACAATGATATATATGCGAATGTGTACACAGAGTAGTGAAGACAGCTGGCCAACGGCAAGCGAAATCTGCGAACGAAACGCACCTGGATTTAGACTAAGCTGTGTTCCTTATACTGTCATGTCATTGTGATTTCAAGTGCAGAACAACACAGATTTGCTTTGACATTTCCAGTGCCCTGTGTGTGTGTGTGTGTGTGTGTGTGTGTGTGTGTGTGTGTGTGTGTGTGTGTGTGTGTGTGTGTGTGTGTGTGTGTGTGTGTGCGTGTGCGTGCGTGCGTGCGTGCGTGCGTGTGTGTGTGTGTGTAAAAAAATTTTATTCGATTAGAGTTTCCAGGCCCACAAGGACCCTTTACATAGGGGGAGTCCTTATTCCGGGACCCCGCTGGACAAGGTTGCTACCCGCGCCCGTTGGAATAGAGCTCTTTGAGACTCCAGTCCTGAGCAATTGAGTAGGGCTGCCTCCCATGCCTCTCTAGTAGGGGAAGGGTAAGAGGGAAGGGAAGGATTCATCTGACATGCCCACACCATGTGAAAGTTATCGGAGACTTCCCCACAGTGGGGGCACCGCCCATCGACTTTAGGGTCAAAATGTTTCACAATTGCAGGACACAACAAGGTGTTGGTCTGCAGGCGCCTTAGTGTTCGTTCATCGGCATTGCTCAGGCCCTTAGCAGGGACTGGGAAGTGCCGATGGACTTCGCAATAATGCACCACAATTTCTCGGAGTCGTAGAAGCGGGTGCCTAGTATCTGAGCCGGAGAAGCCTGATTGAGGTGCTCGGTGGTTAAGCGCGCGGGCGGCCGCGTCCGCAGCCTCGTTACCTCTAAGGCCCTGGTGGCTCGGAGTCCAAACGATACGTTTTGGTGAGGGGTCAGAATCCCTCACTGCTCGCTTTAAAATTTGGTAGGCTAAAGGGGAGACCTCGCCCGCCAGGTAGTTTTCGCAGGCTCTGCGCGAGTCTGTAATTATTACCCTGGAGTTTGTGTGCGAGGCGGCAAGCGCTATTGCTCTTTCCTCAGCCCGCGCGGAGTTGGAAGCCCGATAGGAGAGCCCGTTAACGCGTTGGTCCTGGTGAACTGCAGCGGCCGTGTAGAATCCGGTAGGCGACGGCCCTGCTACATCAACGTAGTATACACCCTGCTTGGATCCGTATTGGTGTTCGAGGGCCCGAGAGCGCGCCCCTCGTCTGCCTTCGTGGGTCTGCGAGTGCATGTTACGAGGAAGAGGAGAAACACAGAGCTTGTGGCGGTCTGGAAGTCTGCTTGTCTCCTCGGGAACGCAGTCGTGTTTTATGTACAAGCGGTCTAACAGGCGGAGCCCGGATACCGTCTGCGAAAGCCGCGTATATTGGTTTACGAGGTGCGCCTCCTTCAATTCCTGGTAAGAGTTGAGCACCCCCAGGGCCGACAACTTGGCATTGGAGGTAGTTACCGGGAGGTCCAAAGCTCGCTTTGTAGCCAGTGCCCTCTAAGATTGTTCAGGAACTGACATCGCTCGTCGTCTAGCATGGATAAAGTGCCAGGCAGCCCTTTAAATGAAGAAGCGTCTGCGAACGCTAATAAAGTTGCATGAGTCCTCATGGATGTAGAGATTGACCCCACCGACCCTAGTTAGGGGCTTGTAGCATTCCGGCGCATTTCACCTCTCCGTGATGCTCATTTCCAAAATTAATTAGCTAATCAATAATTATTTAATAAAACAATGCCGTTTGCTATTACGGAGGCAGAGCTGTTATAAAAGGTTGAACGAGGTTGAGAATGTGCAGTAATAAGGACGAGTCAGAGCTAGTGCATCTGTTTTTATTGGGGATCCGGAAAAAAGCGGGTCCGATCCCTGCCGCGGCGTTCGCCTTTTCCATGGAGGCGAAAACGCTTGAAGCTCGTGTGCTGTGCGCTGTCAGCGCCAAGTGGTCAAAATTTCCGAAGCCCTCCAGTACGGCGTTTATGTCCTTTCTATCTCTTTCATTCCTTTTCCCACACCCCCGCGGACGCTGAGCCGTAATCCCGACAAGAGCTGCAGAAGATAGCGTCCTTTCCTTTGTTATTATTATCTGTGTTCTAATTCCGCGTACGGTAACTTGGGACTCTTCATCCACTACCTGCGGCGTGTTCGTGACGTCTAAGATTCGCACATCCCATTCATTGGCAATCTCTCAGCGTTCGTCATTTACGTAACCCGGCTACAGTTGCACCCTCTCTTCGTAACCACTTCACTACCTGAGCGCTTCGCAGGCCAGGAGGAGCCTGAGCACACCGTCCCGCACTACAGGCGTCGTAGTGGGCTGTTGGAAGTAGAGGCCGGCCAGCTCAACGGATCGGAAGCCACTGCTGGGCGGCTTCAGCAGGCGGTCGACTAGGAGCTCGAAGTCTTCGGCCACGAGGTCTACGACGAAGGACTTGAGTGCCGAGCAAAAGCCGAGAACACAGCACAGGTCGTCCTCCGCTTGTATAACTGGGTAGTCCGGCGGAGGGATGAGGCGAACCTGTAAAAACGACGTCGGAAGCCTAGTTCTTGATAATTACCACCTGCCGCTAAATTTGTGCGCCAAAGGAAAAGACGACAGTTGTTTATTGTGCATATCTCAAGTGTTTAGTAAGTATGTGAAGGGCCTATATGCCTGCTCTCAGACCTTTCTAAATATTTTGACATTTCCTCAGTGATTTTCTATTTGATAATTTCCTCGTGTGTATTTGATATTTGCGTCGTTAGAAGAGCAGTAGCCGGCCTGAAGAGTCAACTTTTCCTTTAAACGATATCAATACAGATATAAAAGTAAGGACAGTAATGTTATTAATTGTGAATGTCCCGCTTGCTATCCGAGACAAGGAATGAAGAAAAAAAGTGGTAAAAGACTTACGAAACAAAGAGGGCACGCAGAGGCACTACAGATAGTTAAACATATATAATGAGGCGTGCGTTCACGAAAGCGACTCGACAAACTGGATGGTGCGCTTCGTCATGTAGTTCACTCAGGCAAGTGGCATCGTTTTTAAGTTATTGCAGCCGTATAAGTTTTGTTAAACCATTGGCTAGGGGGCCTCGAAGATGTAATGCGCCACCATAAAGCAGCTTCAGACAGTGTCTTAGAGAGCGATCGGCCATTACGCTGAACTACTATGACCTTTTACATGCTCAGGGAACAGTGAGCACAAAATGTAACGAAATTGTCGAGTCTCTAAAGACAGGAAAATGATCGCCAAGATTATCTTTGTCGTTTATGCCTCGCGTTACCTTCGTAAGACCTGCAAAGGGCCTGGAGACGGGAACGTGGTTAGCCACGGTTCGGCACTGAATGAGCCCGAACGCCTCCAGCGACGGGCACAGGAAGGCAACGGCATTGAGGTCCACCTTTACGAAAGTGTGCAGGCACAGTTCCACGAGCTGGCAGCCGACTTCGTGCAGAAGGCTCAGCGTGCTCGTCTCGAAGCATCCGGCGAGCTTGGTGCTCACCCACATTAGCTTCAGGTAGCGCAGGTGCGAAAACTCCGCCAGCGCCAGCACGGACTCGTGGCAGTCGACGTACACGTCCACGTCGACCAGGTTCGGGCAAGCGACCGTGGCGATCTGCACGCATAGCGCGGAGGGGCCGCATATATCCAGGTCCTTCTGCGGCCGCCTCTTCTGCTGGTCCGAGCCGTAGACGAAGGAGCCGAACGCGGTCTTCTGCAGCCGATACCTGCAGGCGAGGCCCCCTTCCTGCAGGAACTGTTGCTCGTGAAGGTCGAGCAGGGCTCCGGACACGTCCGCTCGCAGCTCGACGAGTTGCGTGCAGTGGCACAGGAGGTAACAGACGGTGCGCCGCGATGCGCTCGAGAAGTAGTCGCCGTACGAGAAGCACCTGCACGTGACATAGCAGGTAGTAAGGCAAAAAGTAAATAATTAATAGAGAAGCAACAAAGAAAAATAAGACATTTCGTACCACTATTGCCACAGCACTCGTGATTAGCGGAGTTAGCATGAACAACATATAGCTATTTATAAGTGAAAGTTCCTTTTTCTTAATGTGCATTTACGTTCTTGTGCTTTGGCAGAATATTTAGAACGTAAAGAAATGGGGGGAGGGACAGTGAACTGTGACAGTGCAGTTTAACTGCATGTCTCTAATTTATATCCATGTTGAATCAGAAGCGCAAACAAAGACGGCCACAAAGGAAGGACAGGACCAGCGCTAACTTCGAACTGAAGTCTGTTGTCGGAAAACGCACCTATTTATCAGTCCGGCGCAAAGAAAAAAAATCATCATCACGCGACGAATTTATAATGGGTGGGGTTTCTAACATTAAAGTTAGCGCTCGTTCTCTCCTTCCTTTGTCGCGGTATTTGTTCGCGCTTCTGATTAAACATGCGTTCGTACAAACTTACCTAAATTTCTGTTCTTCTAAGCATGATTTGCACTTATTGCGCATATTAAAGCTCATGCTAGAAAGCAGATATCGTACAACAACCCCGCGGGCATAGCTTGCCCAGTAATAAGCTTTCTTGGCTCGATTTTGTGTTTTCGACTTTTGCAACAAAAACAGCAACAACAGCATGTATAACAGGGCGCCTGTGGACGCAGTGACGCGTGGATGCCCTGCCCATCCCCGCGCATTAAATATCTGGCTACGTTTGGACCGAGTACTGCAATTTGGGCAATATTTGATCTACAGATGCGCGCTCGGTTTAAGGCAATATCTTTTCCTCCTCACAACAAAGGTTAGCACTTCACATTCGTGTAGGTATTCGTGATTGCATTATTTCTACATGTAAGATTTCTCAACTAGCAATATGTCGAAATTTATCACTCACGTATTTCCACTCGTAATGAGCCATGTATAAGTAGTGGACAACCGGTATATTTTCTTGCCGTGAGTATACTGGCTTGACATTGTAGTGTAGCAAAAAGAAAAAAAGAAACTGAGAATGAAACCGTCTTTAGGCTTCTCATCTTTAGCCTAATGTATAATAAAAGGCTCTTCATTTACTGTGAGATGAGCTCCATGACCCAGAGTCTTACCTCAGCCGAGGCCAGAGAGGGTCACCGGTTTTTTCAGCCTGAGCGATGATGTCGTCCAACTCCCGGTGGCAGTCATACGTGAGACTCAATTCTTCCAGGTTCTCGAGCATTGCCAGGTCTTGCAGGGAACGGCCGCTCAATCCCAGCCTGAGCAGAACACATTGCGCAGATGTTTCGGTGGAATGAATATGCAAAACACTGTATGGAACCTAGACTTTCAATACGAAAAAAAAAATCTACAACCATTTTAAAGGAAAATAAGATGTGCTGAATAAAAACCTTACAACAGTATATTGACCAATGGTTGGTTTCACGCTCGGCCGAGGAGTAGTTCACAAAGCTGAACACAAGACCGCATTCACGAAGGAAAGCCTTCACAGGAAAACAGACCGCGTGACCATAAATGGCATTGTTTCCCCCTTTCTCCCTGGAAGTAGTTTAGGGGCAAGAAACATGTACAGAAAATTCTTAAGTAGTTCCTTGAAATGCGCTGTAGTACTGGTGTATTCCTCATGTGTTCTTTTCCCAGCAGACTACTACGCACTGGAACATACATCCAAAGGGCCACAGTTCAGTGTAAAGCGTTCTCAGGGGTGCAGTCGTTTGTATTTTCCAGCATGTTCTAAACTGCACATCATTGCACTTCGTGCGGTAAGCCCTCCTTTTCCTTCTCTGAGCGGCGAATGTGCCTAGGAACCGATTATCACTATGACTTTTTGCTCGCGTATGTTCGCGAGCTTGTCTTGGTGCATGCCCTGATTAGTAACTAGCTCACCCATTTATCTTTGTAACATATTTGCTACGCGCATGCTACATTTGAGGAGCTTGGCCGATGCGTGTGGCCATCATCGACGAAGAGAAGAAGAGGAAGCTCGCACTTCGCTCGGGCTCTGAGCAGAAGCGGTCCCGGTGTCTCGTCACTCGTCGTTCGTGTAACATTGTGGTGGAGGTGCGGAGTATCGCCGTCGGTACCGGTCGGAAGTCACTTCGGGAGACGGAGTAGGCGGACGGGAAACCCAGGTTGGCAATTTCTTGTGGCACTACCACTTGAATAACTGAAATGGGGTGGGAGAGGAGCTACTTGGTCAAGGGTGCCGTCAAGTGGGCACGGGTGATATGGCGCTGGAGTTGCGCTTCAAGTTCGCGACGAACAATACGTGTCACGTTGTCATGAAAAGGTGGCGCGGAAGCGAGGTCTGCGCAAGAGGATGTAGCAGCCGTGTTAGGCAGACGGGAAAACTGTTGCACGACGCGGCGACTTTTGGCAACTCAAAACGGCGGCATTCTTTAACAATGGCATCGACAGTAGAGACATTGTTGTAGACCAGCAAATTAAACGCATCATCCGCCATCCCTTCGATGATGTGGCCCAGCTTGTCAGCGTCGGCCATCCTCTCGTCTGCTTTCCAGCAAAGCGCGAGGACTTCCTGGACGTACGAAAGTAGGATTCCGTTGACGATTGGACACGGACGGCCAGTTCTTTCGCGCAACCACTTTCTGACCTGATGGATTTCCAAAGAGGTCGCGAAGCTTTGCCTTGAAAGTATCCCAGCTGGAGATCTCGGCTTCGTATATTTTGTTCCGTGCGTATGCCTCTTTTTGTATTCCATATATACATACGAACACTCAGCCCCCTAAACACTCCCTCTTGCAAAAGTGCACCTGTGACGCTGAAGGTACATACATATATTAAAGGAAAAATAAATGCAGTCACGTAGTCATCACACACACAGCCGCGGCCTTGCACTGCGTGCCGTGCTACGACTGTGCAATGAATGCCATGATATGCAGAAGAGGCTGTCTGATCAATGCGAGATATGCAGAAACAAGATGATTTGCATTATTAAACATTAGAGACCAATGTCAAAAGGCGACGACAAATTTCGCGAACAATTTGCGGTGTCGTTAGACCACGATAATGTCTGTGTTCACCCTAAAACTGGCGCACGCAGAATGAACTGCTATCTTACTCCTTCGTATCGTGCTTGCATCTCAATCCTGACTTCTTGCGGTGACTTTCAGGCCTTACCTGAACGCTCTGTGGGAACTAATTCAGTGGCCACTTCTTCTTTTTCCCCCTTTCTCGAGCCGGAAATATAAATAGTCTCGACAGCCACAAAACGTTTACGTAACTACCGTTCACTGGAGCATTAAGTTATCTCAATTGACCTGTCGGAGATGTAAGTTTCAAAGGTTCAAGAGATAACGGCGCTGTGCGCCTCGTTTGAGGTTTATCAGACCACTACTGGACATCACATGCAGGAAGTTTTTGATCTTGAGAGATGGCGTCTGAGCCGATTTGAGCTGGGGAAGTTTGAGCTCTTCTTCAAGAAATCACTTTCAAATGCTACTGCTGCATATGGGCTGTTCTCTCGGCCCTTTTCGCATTCCGCCTATAGACTGCCAAACGCGAGGCCACTCTTACTTGTTAGCTGCCGAACTGGCGTTGTTTGAAGCCTTCGATTTTTCTCAATCCAATCGTTGACAACGCTATACGTGTGCTAACTGTGGTCATAAGGATACACGAGAAAGCGTTTTTTTCGCAAATGTCTCCGACGGAAGCGTGGACGCGTTATTCCTAGCGACTGCGCTACCTCGCAGCGAACTCTGACCACGCATTGTCAGAAACGACCGTTTCGGGATACCGACCTCCAAGTGTGGGATTGAGACCCATACTTCTAACGCGTCTAATCTAAGTGCATTTACTCCTTCCGTAGTATCTGCATCTGCCTTTTTAATCAGCTGTAATGGGTCTGTAGCGTGTCATGACATGAACTAATCATTCTGAATGCGTACCAGCCTCCCAATGATTCGCACCACAGCACACGCGTGTGCGTACCTGAGCGCCCGCAGCTTGGGTGCCGAACGGAGTAGCCGACCAACGTTGTCGAGGCTGCGGAGTATGGACTCTGGCCGGCGGCCCCGCACGTACACGCCGTCGATCTCCAGCTCCTGCAGCATCGCCGCTGCACCCGTGTCACTGAGCTGCCGGAGCGCCGCCGAGAAGTCCCGGCTGTGCATCTCCACGTCCCACAACGAAAAACAGCGCACACGGCCGCTGCGCACGAGCAGCTGCGTACGCAGCGGGCAGATAGTCGACCATGATAAATAAATAAATAAATAAATAAATAAATAAATAAATAAATAAATAAATAAATAAATAAATTACATTAAGGCTCTCTCTGCGCACACTCAGACTACAGTATTCAGTAGTCGGAAGCTATCTCCGTGGATGCGAGCACAGAATGTTTCCCTCCTCTTACTTATAGGTATGATGAAAAGTTCTTCGCAAGTACTCGGACCAATAAATATGATAACCTTTCTAGCAAGCTCTACCTCAAGGATTCCTAAATGTTATTCGCGCTTTCTTAAACCGATTGTCTCAAAAGTCTGTTTCTCCAGTTTTCAATGCTTGCACATTGCAGAAGAAAGGGGGCAAATTAATTTTGACTGCAACGGTATACTAATCTCATAAATATGGAGTTCTTAATGAGAAACCTTGTTTGTTCATACAATAATGACATATTCCTTTGTTTCTTAGCCGCTGTATTTTCTTCTCGAAGTTACAGTACGTTAGTTGGTATTTTAAACTATATGCAAGACGGGGGAGGAAGGGAACAGCAGGCCAACCAGCGCAGAACGACCGGAAAACTACACTGCACAGGAGAAATGGGATGGGCAATAGCACTCTAGTTGGTATCAAACTACAGGCACGGCAGGGGAATCTTTAGTCTTGCCTTCACGGTAGAAACCTGACTATCATTTCGTTTTGTGCCCGTCACCGGCAATGGGCTTTTTGTTACCTAACTGAAGAAAAAAAGTAACAACAGGAAACTGACTGCATTAAATTTCCGATCAAATAAACGAACAAATGATGCTCGTGTACAGCATTCACGTACAATTTGGCATTGGGCCTGCGAATGATTGGTTGCTCACGCTTAGGTCTTCAGCGCGCACATCAGGCGTCATCTTGTCTCGAGCCCGCGGTGACATCTGGATGACGGTCTCGATGAGGTCCTCTACCAGGTCACTGGGAAAGCTGAGGAAGGGATTGAGCTCCGGTGGGCACGCACGGTCGTCCGGTGGCTTCCGTGCCGTCATTATGAGCAGGACCACCTTCCGCAGGCAACGGGACTTCAGGGTGACGCAGTCGTCTAGGCGTTTGAAACACCTGCAATATCAGTTGCAGTGCTTACGCGTCCACAGTCCCTAGGTTCCAAGTAGTATAGGCGATGATGCTGTAAGCCGGGTGCCTATACGCTGAAGGAGCCCGTACTTTTTTTGAGACGACACCCCTTAGGTAATAGCAGGGTCCTTCAATGTTTTCTGGTCACGAAACTCCGCCGTCACTCTATGGGAGAGCTTCATACCCTGCCAAAACTGCCGCGACGCGGCACCACTGCGCCACAGAGGGCATCGTTCGGGCTGCTCGCGTACTGAAACGCGTGCGCACAGCGAGACAAGCTGGTGGATAAAGTGTGCGTACGTGTCCGAGTTAGCCAAAATGCTGTAAGACGACGATGCCCAACACGTGTTGCGTGCCGGGGTGCCGTTCCGGCTACAAATGAACGACCGAAAAGGTGTCGTTGTTTTCTTTACCATCAGACAAGGAGCAGCGCGAGAAATGGAAGCGGGCCATACCGAGGCAGGAAAGTGGCGACTTCAACTTTCAGTCGAAATATACACGTGTGTGTGCAAACCATATCGACACTTCGGACATTGTCACTTCTTTCTGACATTGATGACAATATCAGCATCGATGACTGGAATATATTAGCCCCTCGTAAATAGTTGCGCATTAAAAGAACCAAAATAACTTCTGTTGTCGCGTTTTTGTCGAAAGCACGAGCGGCGTAAGTTATTGGTTTACTGTCTCTTCTATCTGAGACTGCTTATAAAACAATGGCCTAATTACAATACACTGTCAAATGTGTTGGACCTTACTCTTCACGTTCAAACTAAACGCCGCACCGATTGACTTGCGGGTTTTCACGTCCCAAAACCAGCTGTGATTATGAAACACACCCCGTAGTGGAGGGCTCCGGGGTAATTTTGACCACCTGGGGTCATTTAACGTGCACCTAACTCCAAGTACACGGGCTTCAACATTTCGCTTCAGTCAAAATGCAGCCGCCGCGGCCGCGATTAGACCCGCGACCTTCGGATCTGCAGCCAAGTGCCATAACCACTAGACCACCGTGGCGGGGCAAACCGCCGCACCGAAGACTGCTATGAGGTTCGTATTACATACATTGTACCCAAGGCTCGTACTGGAATGTAATCGATCTGTCGAGAAATCTGAAGCGCACGGAACAGCTGTTTCCTTTTTTTTTTCATAATGAAAAGAAGGCATTCTATGGAAGCAGTTCTTTCAGTAATGGTTTAATTTAATTGTTTGGGTTTTCAGTGAAATAAGATACCACCAGGAGTCTGATACTGTTCACAGTTTATTGGAAATTAAGCAACCGTGCTGTGCGAACCATCTGGCCTTATGCGCAACTTGGCGCAGTCGAGAGGTTTCGCCCACTTGCGGGCGAATGGACGTGTATCAACTCGCATGTTCGCCTTTTTACGAGTGGCACAGCAGGCGCATTATTGCGAATGTACAGTGTTCGATTTCAGGCAAATTTTGAAAAGCTGGACCAGTTGCAGTGTTGAGACGAACGAGCGGCGCTCTCCGGGCCACGGCGGCTACATTTCGACGAGGCGGAACGCAAGAGAACATAACAGGCGTGTACTTTGATTTACATGCGTATGAAAAGGACCCCAGGTATCAAAAATTAATCAAGAGTCCCCCGCTACGACGTGTCTCAATATCATATCGTGGTTCTAGCGCGGCAAACCCCGAATTTCTTGTGTCATTTTCGACTGCGATCGCCGCGAGCTACATGCCCAGAGCTGTTCTTTTTTTCTCCCGGGTGCTCATTTCAAGGCAGACGGCACGTTCACGCAGTTACCGACGCACGCTGAATGTTCGAAGTAAATGAGGGAAAGTGAAACGATTGTTGCGGGAGTTTAGAAAGCTTGGAAATCGAGCCAGACCAACACACTACCGCAGCGGTAGCGGGCGGCAGCATGCCCTCACGTGCACAGCTGCGCCCCTAGCGGCGAGTGCTGGCTCCATATGAAGCTGAGGCCGCAGTTTCGTGACCAAAGCATTGAAGGACTCTGGTAATAGATAAGTCTGCCCAAAGTGCACGGCCTTGTTGGCTTCGCTGGCTGCACTTCGCTGGCTGCACCAGGTACGAGGTACGTGCTAATCGGTTAGTTTACGTTGAATGTCGCGTGTTTTGCTACCATACCACGTTGTCGTTCGCACGGAGGTCGTAATTTACTCACCTAAGGATTGTGTCATGGATTAAGTGGGCGTATGTTTCAGACGCGAGTGAAATGTGCTGCACGAAGCCATAAAGGAATAACGTTTTGGTCCTGTTGGGCCGATGTACTTACCTAGGCAGTGCCTTTGCATTGGGCCGCTATAGCGCGTACACTATTTTATAAGGCGTTCATGAATGGCGAAAACGTAGAAGGTAAAGGAGTATAAACATCAGTACGCACGTACGTTCCTGTTAGTTTTGAGACAATGAGTGCTTACCAGCCTGATTGACACTGACTTCAAAAGATCGGCAGATCATTTCGTACCAAGTAATTCCACCACCCTTCTTCACGGGCACGCACAACCTGAAAGTGTCAAGTCATAAGCGACACGGGCCGTCATTATATGATTTCTTTTCACGCACAGCAGCGTTGAAGTTTTATAGACTGAAATGTTGACGTCTCTGAAAGAAAAAAAAAAAATGTTGCTGTCAACGAGACAGCAATCCTGAGGTCGTCGCATGCTGCATCATAATTTGACTTGAAACTGTTAAACTGCCTACAGCCTCTACTTCGCAATTCATAAGGTAATTAAAGTGTTGACCAATTAGCGCTCCCACGCGGCGCCTCGACAGAGGACACGCGGTGACAAGTTTGAAAATAGCGTATGCTTACCGAAGCGCCGTGTCCCTCATACCGCTTCACCAAGGAAGTGTTTTGTTCCAGCAGCGTCGTCGATCCGTTTTGGCCCGTCTGTTGTTGGAGAATACAAGAGCGAGAGAGTGGGCAGAGAAGAGGAGAGGCATGGTCAGTCTGTGTTTGACCCGCCGTCTCCGAGGCAACAAGTAGCCAAGCCTTCTATCGCGAGAGAACGCCTCCAGGCAGGGAAGACGACACAGGTGCCATAGGCGAAGTGGACAGGGCGTCCACCATATTTTCCCATCAATATCGATTACGCGGCTATCGACTCATTCCCGTCACGATATTCGAAATATAGGCACGCACACTTCGGAAATTTGCATGCGGGACGCTGGCGCAATCTTAGTGTGTTTTGGGATTGTGGGCCTATGTCGGCGTTCGATGTGGATTTAACTTTTCCCTGATTCGATGGGAACGCCCCGTCGGCCGTTTGTAAAGTGCATTGCGAGAGTATCCTTAAAAAAAAAAAAGAAAATAACGTTCCCAATGGCCCGTTGTCATCTGTATAAGGTAAATGTAGTCCGCCGCGGTGGTGTAGTGGTTACGGTACTCGGCTGCCACCCAAAAAACGCGGGTTCGATCCCGGCCGCGGCGGTCGCATTTTCGATGGAGGCGAAAGTGCCAGAGGCCCATGTACTGTGCGTTGTCAGTGCACGTTAAAGAACCCCAGGTGGTCGGAATTTCCGGAGCCCTCCACTACGGCATTTCTCTCCTCTCTATCTCTTTCACTCCCTTTCCCCCACCCCCACGGACGCTTAGCCTTGCTCCCTACATGGGCTGCAGAAATTAGTGTCCTTTCCTAACCGAACACCAATCATCATCATCATTATCGTAAGATAAATGCGTCCGCGTATTCGTGTTTCCAGTTCTTTACGTATATGCCTCCCCTTGTCACGGCTGCAAGACTGATGCCGTAACAAGGACTGCAGTCTTGCAGTTACGGGCTGCAGCCCGTAACTCAAGCTCTTGGAGCCGTAACTGGGCTGCAGTCTTGCAGTTACGTCTTGCAGTTACGGCTCTTGTAGCCGTAACTGCAAGACGTGTCCTCTCTGCGTTGTACATAACGAGTAGTGGGAAGACGAAATCGTGCACTTACGTCAAAAATGCCAACTAGCTGTGTTCCACAAGTCAAAAATGCACTGACAGCAGAAGCATTGAACTTGCCTGGAATAACTCAAACTATACTGTCGGGAGTGTTTGCCTAAGGTAACCCAGTCTTAGACCACCATTTATAGTTATCAAATAAGTATTGGGTTATAGGTAGAAAATTGCGAGCGCTTTAGAAGACCGCATTGCCCAAATTCAGCCTTTATTTTAGTTATAGTGCCGGAATTGGTGCATGTTAGTTTTTAAGATACTCGGTCCAGCGCTATCGATGTTTCTCTTGCAGACGTGACTTACCTGTTGACGTCCAGAATTTCCATGCGACACGCATTATGGCGGAAGGTCGGTGACGCAGCATCCATGGAGAATTAAAAAAAAAATAGCTAGAAGGAATCGTCACGTGGCATTCCTGAAGCCTAGCCATAACAAACTGAAACGAGAGAATCAGAGGAAGTGGATCCCGTTCACGTATTAGGCAAGCGGTAGAACAATGTACGGTGAAGCGTCACTAAAGGTTGCCGCGTCCAAGCAACCTCGAGTAGTATGACGACTATATGGGCCTAATTCTGCCCGACAGGCACCTCGCATAAGGCGTAATGCAAGGTTGGCGTGCCGAGGATATCGGGAACACGTGGCTCCGCATCCAAGCGTTTCAAGCAAACTTTTAGTGGCATAAAACGCTTTTATGTGCTTTTCTCTTGTTTCTCCGCTTCGGAGCCACAGAATCAAATTTTAACAACGCTCTACCTCAAACATGTGTTAGTTGTTGAGTAGAACATTTCCGAGAATATTTTCGATAGAAATTCTGAAGCAATGCGGTATTCAAATGCGTCATTGAGTGGCGTCTGTAATATTAGAGCCCTCGCTTAAGCCCGTCGATGAACATCTCTTGGTATCCATTATTTTTATCTTAACTAACGCACTCATTTGCGCACAATAAAGGAATGACTGCGCACTTGCGCGCCTCATAACATTTTTTGTTAGAAAAATTTGTATTAAAATACTTATTTTCACGAACGGCTTGCTACTTTCTTGCTCCTTCATCATTATATAACGTTCATTCACTTTTCTGTCTTTCTTCTTTTTGCGTATGTATGTACAGCAATCGCCTTAGATAATAAATCAACATGATTGAACGCTCCTTTTGGAGTAAGAAGTATACTGTTAACGGCGACGCCCAAGCAATCATTGACGCCTGCATAAGTTTCTTTAGTGCGCTTAGGAGAGCGTTCACATAATCAAGTTTGTATGAGAAGTGAGTACATGCATACATAAGGCTAATATAATTCGACGTCATGTCTTACGTACACACATAGAAAGCGTCAAGCGGTCTCAATATTTTAGGCGACTAGTTTAATTGCGTATACC
>JABSTT010000065.1:0-40001 GCA_013339685.2 Hyalomma asiaticum | reverse complement strand
ACCTGATGTCGAAACGCAGAATTCATCAGTGTATATCGATGTCATTACAGATTCTGCCAGTAGATACGTCGCACACCCGCGTTCTCCGACCATAGCACTGCGGATATGGGCCTCACGTGCACGTATATTCAGGACATTTAGGACAAGTACATTATCATAGTGGCGATAAAATTAATCACTAATAATCACTAATGTTCGCCCTGCATTCATGCTCTACTGTGAGACTGTTGATTTGTGGCAAATGAATAAAACCACCTGCAGAGCACCGAGGCATAAGACGAGACGAGACGAGACAGACAGACAGACAGACAGACAGACAGATAGATAGATAGATAGATAGATAGATAGATAGATAGATAGATAGATAGATAGATAGATAGATAGATAGATAGATAGATAGATAGATAATATGGTACAAGTTGCTTAGGGTTGCAAAGAAATTTCTGACCTTCAATAATCCGGGAAAGGATGTCTTACTGCTGTTCTTTACGATATGTAGGAACGCATATAAGGTCCGCTGGCATAGCCTTTATACCCATGTCTCCGCCGACTGTTCGAACGTTTTGTCTTCCTGCTATACACTTCTCTACAAGTTAAACCAGATTCCATCGTTTTGTAGGAAAAGTCTTACTCTTCAGGCAAAGCTGGGAAGCAAGCCAGGAGGTACAAAACCGTATATGAGTATCAGCGAAAGCGAAGGTAAGTTCTTGGGAAGAGGTTTGCAGACTTGCCGAATAGTTACATTTGTAAGACGTTTGTTGCTGTTATCGCTCTTTTGAGTGGTACGTGGATTGTATCGTGTCGACGTAAGGAGTAACTGTAAATGCTTAGCGCAAGGAAACAAGACAAAAGGAGGACACATAGGAAGGGCAGCGCTAACTTTAAACCATTTTTTTCAGGAACTTGAATGAATATGTACGCGTTCTAGACAAGGCTCACACACTTCACTCTCAAGCCATTACAATACAGATCCTTTTCCGTCATAAGGCACCGCCCCGCCACGGTCGTCTAGTGGCTATGGTACTTGGCTGCTGATCCGAGGGTCGTGGGATAGAATCCCGGCTGCGGCGGCTGCATTTCGATTGAGGCTAAATGTTGAGGCCCGTGTGCTGTGCGATATCAGTGCACGTTAAAGAACCCCAGTGTGGTCAAAATTTCCGGAGCCCTCCACTACCGCGTCTCTCATAATCAGAGCTGGTTTTTGGGACGTTACACCCCAGTAATGAATCAATCCATTAGCAGACCAATATCAAGCTTAGTGCGTCAAATGCGTCTTTTTCTGCAAGGATTGAAATACGCGTATAACCAACCGACCCTGTCCCAGGGTTGTGAAAAGGGCCTGCAACTAGTGTCATTTCCGCGTCTGACACCATGAACAGCGGAGCGCCCCCCCACCGGTATGGTCACGGCACGTAGCCGAACGCACTCGTCCTTGTCTGCCCCCTACTAGATGTCCAAACTAGAAGAGAAGCTCAGGGGAAGATGGATGCTTGAATCGATGAACAAATCGCAAGGTACGATTTAAAACAGGGAATGTCGCGGGAGCCAACGTTTCGACAAGCGGACTTGTCTTCGTCAGGGCGGCAACTGCCTTCTCCAGCGTTCGTTTATGTACGCCTTTGCACACTCTCCCCCGTCCTCAGAAAGAGAGGAGGAGAAGAGCAGCACGTGCGAACACACACACACACAAAAGAAAAAAAAAAGGGGGGGTTGGGTGCAGGGGTATTTGGGTGACAGGTGTTAGCGTGACTAATATAAATGGCAAGAGCGAAGGAGGAGGAGGAGGAAGGGGAAAACAGAAAGGCAGGGAGGTTAACCAGAAGGGCGTCCGGTTGGCTACCCTACACTGGGGGAGTGGGAAGGGGGAATAGAAAGATGGGAGAGAGAGAAGGAAAGGGAATAATGAAAAAGACGTTGTCGGACAAGTCCAACTGTCAAAGGCGTTCACCCAAACCAGTCGTCTTGAGAAAGCGTAAAAGTGCTTTTAGTGCCTTGTGGGCCGACGAGCGATGAGGGCGGTGTTCCAGTAGCATCTGTAAGGACAGTGGCCGATCGTCAAGGTGGTGTAGCGTCTCAGCAAGGATTTTACTTTCCTCGACGAATCGCAGACAGTGGCACAGCAGATGGTCCAGGGTTTCGTCGGTGTCGCACATCTCGCAGGTTGCACTGTCGATCGCTCCAATTAATGCGGAGTATGCCTTTGTGAAGGCAACTCCCAGCCAAAGTCGACAAAGAAGCGAGGCCTCATGTCGAGGAAGTCCTGATGGAGGGCGGAGATGCAGGGAAGGGTTTAGCTGGTACAGTCGCGTTCGTCTGATGTTTGGTGAGTTCCACTCAACCAGTGAGAGACGGCGTGCCAGGTGTCGAAGCTGCATTGCAGCATCTGTCCTTGAGAGTGGAATTGAAATAATGTTCGCTTCTTGATGTGAAGTGCGAGCTGCGCCATCTGCGCCATCTGGTCACATATGTCCAACACCAGAAAGCCTGTAAGCGACTATCTGCCGCTGCGTTCCTGGACGTTAAAGGCGCTTACGACAATGTCACCCATGAAGCCATTCTGAGCGCACTAGACGCTGTAGGACTTGGTGGCAAGATGTATACGTGGGTATGCAGCTACCTACAGATGAGGACGTTCTACGTTCACACAGAGAACGGCCCGACATCAAAGCATCACGTTAGCCGTGGAGTCCCTCAAGGCGGAGGGCTAAGTCCAACGCTTTTTAACCTAGCCCTTATTGGATTAGTAAATCATCTGCCCAGCACCGTACGACTTTCCATCTATGCCGATGACATCTGCGTTTGGACGTCCGCTGTGACACGGCCTCAGCTTCGTGCTCGGCTTCAGAAGGCAGTCACGACGACGTCACGTTACCTTCAGAAACAAGGACTAGACATTTCATGCGAAAAGTGTGCAATGGTGGCATTCAGCAGGAAACCGATGTTTGCATATAATATCGCCATTAACGGTCAAGTAATACCATACTGCCGAAGTCATAGGTTCCTGGGAGTGGTAATTGACAAAGACCTGTCTTGGACTCCGCACGTGAACTACGTGAAGAAACGGCTGACTACTATCTGCCACTTATTCAGATTCCTCGCAGGGAAAAACTGGGGCCTGTCCATACACGCTATGCTACAGCTGTACAGAGTGCTGTTCGTCGGATTCCTGCGGTACAGCCTACCTGCTATCGCCAACACCTGCAAGACTAACCTGCGCACGATACAGAGCATTCAAGCACAAGCTCTTAAGATATGCCTTGGCTTACCACGCAGCGCGTCAACGGCTGAAACCATTGCCATAGCGCAGGATTACTCTATCACGACGCACATCGCCTTTGAGACCATGCGACTTCACCTCAGGCATGTGGCTAGGACTCCCTCACACCATCTGGCGAGCCTCGTCGCTGCAAGGCCCCGCACTTCATTCAGCGCTAATGTCAATGCACACAGTGCGGCGTTTACTCCAGGGTACACGCCTGCGGCTAAGCGAGTGCTCCCTCCGTGGTGTTTGAGTCTCCCACAAGTACACCTCACAATTCCTGGGATACAGAAGAAGACAGATCTACCAGTATCTGCGCTAAAGCAACTCAGCTTGCACCTCTTGTACGCACGGTACGGTAACCACGTACACGTATACACCGATGGATCGACTACGTCGTCCAGTTCTGGCGGAGCGGTGGTCGTACCAACGCAGGGGATAACGATTCGACTAAAGACGTCTCATGTCACGACGTCCACGGCGGCAGAACTCACGGCTCTACGTCGTGCGCTAGAATTCATCCGTACTGAGAGGCCGAGGAAATGGGCTGTGTTTTCGGACTCGAAGGCGGCGTTGCAGTGCATACGGTCAGCTGTTAGGCGCGGATGCCACGAGCAGCTGACGTACGATGTAATCGTGCTTCACCACCACCTCCGAGAAAATGGCCACGAGATTGACTTTCAGTGGGTGCCCAGTCACTGCGGGATCAGCGGCAACGAGTCCGCAGATGGCAAGAGCGAAAGCTTCCAAAGAATCCGCTCTATGTACATATCTTGCAAATGCATTGTGTGCACAGGGCTAGAAAGCAGGGTGGAAAAAGGAACACACACTCGGAACAGAAGTTACTCCTATGTCATGTGTCCCCCCCTCCACTCCGTACCACCTGCCCCGCACCAACAATGCATTTCACCGAAAGCTTTCGGTGAAATGCATTGTTGGTGCGGGGCAGGTGTTGGTGCGGGGCAGGTGGTACAGGGTGGAGGGGGGGACACATGACATAGGAGTAACTTCTGTTCCGAGCATGTGTTCCTTTTTCCACCCTGCTTTCTAGCCCTGTGCACACAATGCATTTGCAAGATGTGTACATAGAGCGGATTCTTTGGAAGCTTTCGCTCATGCCATTTATATTAGTCACGCTAACACCTGTCACCCAAATACCCCTGCACCCAACCCCCCCCCTTTTTTTTTCTTTTGTGTGTGTGTGTGTTCGCACGTGCTGCTCTTCTCCTCCTCTCTTTCTGAGGACGGGGGAGAGTGTGCAAAAGCGTACATAAACGAACGCTGGAGAAGGCAGTTGCCGCCCTGACGAAGACAAGTCCGCTTGTCGAAACGTTGGCTCCCGCGACATTCCCTGTTTTAAATCGTACCTTGCGATTTGTTCATCGATCCCTACTAGATGTAGTATTGCAGCCACCCCATCATTATTTTCAGCGGCGGGCCTTATAATGGCATGGCGGCGCCATGTCGCCACTGACGTCTTGGCACCGCGGCTGCCGTGGAACGTGAGGCCGTCGCTAGCGTACACCCGTATGCAAGGCTAGTTAAGGAAGAACAGCAGTGGTAAGGAGGAAAGCGACACTACCTAGTCCATGGTGAGTAATGAAGTTGCCTTACCAATGACGTAGAGTAAAAAAATAATCTTAGGAGCTTTTTAAACTGTATTCGCCAACTGTCAATATTGTAGAAAACCAACATATCCTACAAAACTGTATAATGTTTTTAACTCTTCACACAGAGATCTCTTACAGCAGCGTTTTAGTTAAGACTACCTTAACCTTTTATAATGTAAAATAATGCTTTGCCTTTTTATGTGGCATAATATTTCAGGTCCAACGAAAGTATATTTGGGTGCATACGACCGAAACTCTGGGTGCAGCTTCTTTTCCTACCTTCATGGAAGTAAGTTAATTCACTTTTAGGGGCGAAGCTCCTTAAGGCGTGGGTCGTGCGTCCCCGATGTATGTAGTAGCAGTAGGTAGCCACCGGCGCGTGCCTGACGGGAGCCACGCGCTTCCCGGCAAACTCGACACTGCCCCGGCAAACGCGAGAGACAACGTTGGCGCAGGCAGCGTCTCCTAGCGAGTTTCTTGATTGAGAAATACCGACTGCACTGGATCTTGACTTGCAATGAAGTGCCGGTGGGAGATTTCACTTGTGCATTGTGCATAGTTGAACCGTGAGGATTCGTAGCACGCGCGTTAACTAAATTAATCCGGAACTCGGCACGATCTACGATGAACATCCCGAGCGTCGCCCACTCATCATCATTCACTCCGTGGATATGCTGTAATTTTTTTTCATATTGACAGCTGGGAACACCGTGCACAGGGTACGCTGTAAGGAAAGGTCTTTCGAACGGGTTATAGAGTACAAAGCAACTGGAAATAGTACTTCATCAATTCGTGATTAATGTTTTTCTTTGTCAATGAATACGAAAAAAGCAAAATAAAAATATATACAATGGGAGGAAATTATTATTTAACATGACAATGGCTTTCTAAGGCCGGAGCACGGTATTGTCGCCAGCACAGTCCTATGATACGCCACGAGGTAGTAAGGTCTTGTTACCGTTCAGTTGAGCTCATTCGATGATGGTGAATATGTACCTTCCCGAGTTGTGTTTTATGAACCCTTCGATAAAATCCTCCCCATAATTTTTTCGAACTGACTCCGGTAAATAAGTTCACAAGCGAAACGTCTTGTTTCGTGTTTAAATGTATTATTGTGCTCGACGCCTTTACCATTGACAACGCCTCCGGCATACAAGATTCTGTCCATCCCTGGATATGAATCTTCTGTGCTATTTTAGAGACTGATAAGAAAAGTTGAAGGAAAGTAAGCCAAGCCTCCACAGCCCCACTGGTCACCTATCGAAACCACTGCCAATTTTTCAACCCACAAGGTGTTTCAAAAATGTGCCTTTGAATTGAATGCGGGCCCAAATCACCAGCGAAGGTGCACCACTAATCATAAAGATAGTTTTGGGTCATGTACTAATAGCGTCTTGTGTACTGTTACCCTATCACGCAATATTGGATAGGTAAATCAAATTGGAAGATGCATGAGTGAGCGTCTTGGGAGCACAGGTACAATACGGAAGTGCTGCCAGCGAATGTCTGGGAATTCCCTCCCGAAATTTTGCGCTCCATTGCTTTTTGCCAAACGCGTGTTCTCGTGAGAAACAGACACACGGGAAATTATAGAAATTCAGGAAATCTTACAACAATATAATCGTATCAGCTGAGCAGCTTCGCTTGCTCTTTTGGACAAATAGTGTGCATTTGTATAGAAAAACATGTGTTTTTTCTTTTTCGTTTTCCTAGTGACATGCGCAATATGCGCGTACGTGCAGAAGAACAAAACCACTTGCAGGTGCAGCCCTGCGTATTTCTATGCATATGGTCCGTGCGCCTTCGCGCAGTGGATCTTCAAACAATGTCGGTTGTGGCAGCGTGCGAATTCATCTGATTTCAGCTGCCTGCCACGCGTGCCGGCTTATTTGACTGTAAAGCTTACGTGGCAATATATTCATAAGGTGTGTACGAAAAAAAAAATCGGTCGCGCATCTTCGTGCTTCGCTGCAAATGTCGTCGAAAGACGATAGTCTTCTTCCGGCTGTACTACGCTGCGCGAGATATGGGCACCATCTGGCAGCGTCGTCGGGAAACATGAGCTTGTCCAGAATCTCTGGGCAACTGCCAGGCGACAGAGCCAAATCGTCGGCAGAAGCCTTTTTCGTGCATAGCATAGCGTCGCATTTTTAGCGCAGCCTAACAAACACTAGGGTTTTTAGAATTGCGTATCTATGTATTTTCTAGTTAAGCAACACACCGCCTAATACTTACGTATTGATGTTGCGCCTCAGATATGCGTAATATTTGCTTTTTGATCGGCAATGTTCACAAGGATGAACGCCGCTCCAGTTCAAGAAGGCTCGGTGTTAGGCAAGTGCTTAAACTTTGGCCGGGTGGCTGAAGCGTGTTACAGATAAACAGAAAGACAGGAGGAGATTTCTGCGTTCAAGTATCCCAAGAAAGGCTATCGTTTCTAAAGAACTGTCAATGAATGCGCATTAAACTGTTTGCAAGAGGGTTCTGTGTGAGGCTAGGCTGACCACTCCAAGGTCGCGAAAACGCGGGGGCTGTCTAGATAACTTTTCGGAAGGACTGCTCCTTCTCTCAAACTGTTGTCGTTGAAGGTGGCCACACGATGACTGGCGGATGTGGCCGCCCGCGAGCGCGTGGCGGCAACGTCTACGGCGGCCGCCTCCAGGAACTGGGTCGGACAACTCTGCAGTGAGGACAACTCAGCAGTGAGGACCATTTACTCAGCAGTGAGGACCCTTCTAATCCCTACTCCTTGCTTGTACGAAGCTTCGAAACGAATATGAGGAACTCGAAAGCGTTCGTCATCCAGTACGTAAAGAGTTGGGGAAGAACAAAAACAGGTCACTCATGCAGGGCTGTTCCTGCCGTTGCTCCCCTCCGTAAGTATGTTGTGTCTCAACTGGCTCCATGTATCAAGGTATCCGGCAGCATCGGTGCCGAATGAAATTGAAGACATTAGTGGACGCCCTGCACCAGAGTGCTTTGCGTTGGGCATTCCACGCAGTGTAACCAAGCTCGGCAGTGTGCATGCGTGTTCGCATGTCCCTCTGGGATTAGTTTGCACAACGACGATGTTCCTCGTCATAGGCCTTGGCTGCATGCCGTACAGTTCGGCATGTTCAATTTCTTCACTGACTGCTTCGCATAAAATTTATTCGTAGAATCCCTGGAACATCCTTTTTCCCTCTGTCTGTTTACGTTTTTCATATATGCCGTATTATCTACTGATTGTGCAGTTCGTCAAGGCGAGAAATCGCAAGCGTATATGTAACAGTGAAATCTGGATACAACGAACACCACTTTAACGCACTTTCTAGCAATACCGCACTGACTCTTAATGGTTTCAACGTCAAATTGTTTCACTACTATGTACCTCAGAACAACGCAAGCTTTAAGAAGAACGATCGTTTAATTTAGTCCTGCGTCATGCTAACAACGCGGGAGTACAAAGAAGTCGTACTCGGAAGAACGAGAATTCGTAGGTTGCATTGAATTCGTCAAGGTGACCAGACCGATGTTCTAGAAGGCAACACAGCCAGCGGGCGCCTCTGAGCTCGCTCTGTAGGACAGGCGACATGGTGCGAAATGTAATAAAGAAGCTGATGAACAGACTACTTACTTGTTTCTGCTTTTGAGAAGACGACGCGCGCAGAGTTCGTTGCAGAGAAAGAACGAAGATATGGGGAAGGAGTGCAGCTTAAAGGTTTCTCACGCGAGCAGACAACTTCCCCACCTAGGGGAGAAAGGGACCATAGCAACAAGTTTGGCGAGCGCAGACGGCGCAGAGACAAGGGCGAGAATCTTCGATTCCGAGGGCCTGTGCGTCGCCATAGTTGATGCAGTGGTCTTGCATTGTTCGGAGTTGAAAGAGTGCCCGTCGTGCGTGTGTCGTATGTCTTTCTGGGAAATCTTTTTTTTCGCCGATGTAAGTGGAATGGTAGTTAGCCCAGGGCACTTCATAAACTACTGTGGGGAATTTGCCATCTGGCGCAGGGGCTTACGGACACAGGATGACCCGTCCTACAGTTGACGTTCGTTTTTGTGCTACCCTGATACCATCTTTTATCCGAGTACTGGTATATACCTAGATATCTACTCTAAACACTTTAATATTAAAAAGTATCGGTCTTCAACCCACTCCTGACACATGCAAGACTTATGCGCAGCTGAGAGAGGAGCTGCACGCAAGTAGTCATGTTGAATTTGTGGGTTTTCAGTGTAACGGCCAGCCGCAATAACGAACAATTCGTTTCTGCCCCCTGAAGTTCGCTGATTTCACTGTAGCTGTTCCTGTCCGTCGGGTGCTTGAGGGAGCGAATCTCATAAAATTGCGAAAGCTTTCTGTAAATAACAAGCTCTAGGAATAGCTTCGCTGCTTGAGATATGGCAGTCGTCTCGCTCGTTGGTTCGACCAGCGTCTCGACACACATAGCCGGCAAGGCGGCGCTATCGGTCAAAATGAGCACAAAGCGCGAAATGCAGGGGATTATTTGACGCAAGAAATCGTCCCCCTATTTCGGCACGGTTTATTTGATCCATAAGTTAAGACAAAACGCAGCCCCGCCATGGTGGTCTAGTGGCGTGGCTGCGTTTTGTCTTAACTTAAGGATCAAAATATGGTATTCGGCTGCAGATCCGCAGGTCGCGGGATCGAATCCATATATGCCGCGGCGGCTGCATTTCCATGGAGGCGAAATGTTGAGGCCCGTGTACTGCGCGATGTCAGTACAGTGCGTTAAAGAACCCCGGGTGGTCGAAATTTCCGGAGACCTCCGCTCTCATAATCAGAGCTGGTTTTGGGGTGTTAAAGCCCACAAATAAATCAATTACGACAAAACGCAAACTGGCCAGCGCTGCTTCAAGACTTCCCTCGCGCTGAAGCTATCAGGAGTGCAGTCACTTTTACGAGGTTGACACCGCGTGGCACTGGTCAGTACCGCATTGAATGTTGCTCTTTGAAAAAGATGAGATTGTGTAGCCGCGCCCGCGTTGTCGATGCTGCGGATTACGACGCGTCATTCCCAGGGCCTCGTGCACCTGCGGTTTCATTTGCGGTGCACGCTTTCGAGCCCGCAATTTTCGGACATACCTGATCGTATGCCCTAATGTGATCGCTCAAAAATAAATGCGCAATCTCTTGGTCCTTAACATTGTAATGTAGTCTTTATGGCTGTACAGGGTTCCCCAGGCTTCGAGTTGTTGGTGCGACTCTTGACGGCTCATTGTAGTCTGGGGTTACAGCAGAGGTGACGACGAGCCTGTTTCCAGTTAAAATCTGGACGAGCTAGCTGTCCTGTGGGTGCCAGCGGGCTGCCAGAAATCTGTAAATTCAGAAGTGCAGTACTTTGAAGAAATTTCCACCACGTGGTATAGAGGCCAATTTATTCGCTTTGTGTGATTAAGTATGGGGGACGGGTAGGGAGTACCATTGAAGGTTTCGGTTTATCGGAGAATTTATATATATATATATATATATATATATATATATATATATATATATATATATATATATATATATATATATATATATATATATATATATATATATATATATATATATATATATAGTATTTTCAGTTTGAAGTTCGATGGGTCCGGTCCAATGTAGGGTTGAGAAGAGGGACACACGTCCAAAATTCTTGTTTTATTAACGTTGCGGCCGGTGGGCCGACCTTCGCCCGAATGAAATATATATATATATATATATATATATATATATATATATATTTAAAAAAAAGAAGAGATTCACACGATTAACAAAAACGGTATAAGTTTACTGACGTTGCGGCCGGTGAATCATCAGAGTGAAAAGGTGTTGCAGAGCACCTTCCTTTTAAGGGTACAGGAAAGGGAGAGAGTGCGACTACAAAGGCGTACGTCTCTACAGGGAATGGCTACGAAGTCTGCCTGGACAAAACACGTGATCGGCTGCGGCGAGTCGCGAAGCCACACCGTAGCCTGTCAATTAACAGCAAGGCGGCACACTTACAACCCCGAGGGATTCTACTACCTGTATGTAACGCAACTATAAAGCCACTCGACATTGTAAAAATGGTAATCACCACAGTAGGAAGGATAAAAAAAACAAAGAAAACACACCAAAAAGAGCTGATTTATTGAAAAACGGCTGGCTAGAATCGACTAGAATATCTTGTAATGGAAAAATATAAACCATGAAGGAAGGAAAATGGAAATAAAATAACAGATATAAAAAAAGTTCAGCAAAAAAAGTAAAGTGTGAAAGAACGCATTGTAGTTGTTTGAAATAGCTTCTCATAGTAGCAATGCCCTAGTCACTCGGGAAACATGTGAGTTTACCCATGTTTTCATTAATGCCCGAGGGAGCGGCTTTGAACTTATAAATGAGGTAGGACTCACGAACCTCGCGGTCGTGGTGCGTCCAAAGCCCGATTCCAGTATAATTGCCTTCAGGTCGTTAAATGAATGGCCGGGAAGGTGCACATGCTTAGACAGGGGCAGGGTCAAGGAATTTTTTGCGTGTGATTTGTGATTATTAAACCGTATTCGGAAAGGTGTTTCTGTCTGACCAATATATTATTGATTGCATTTAGTATATATATATATATATATATGCATTTTCATTCTGACGAGGGCCGGATCACCGGCCGAAACGTTAATAAAACAAGAATTTCGGACGAGTGTCCCTCTTTTCAACCCTATATATATATATATATATATATATATATATATATATATATATATATATATATATATATATATATATATATATATATATATATATATATATATATATATATATCAGTATCAGTGCTGTATATAATGCAGAGTAGGCTCACTGCTGTATGTATAGCAGTGAGCCTACCCATGTATGAAAGTCTAGTTTCGCGCACGATTGTGTAATCTTAAAGCTAGCTGTTCGCGATAGGTGCGGGGTAGACTAAATCGCTGCCTGGAACGGGGGATTTCAGCCTAAGAAAAATACCACCATCTTATATGTGCTATTCTGTAATGTCATCACTCTTGGCCCTATCCGAGCTTTTCGCCACATCCTTTAGGCTCAATATTGAAAAACACCAATAGCACCGTGCAATAATTTCTTCCATTTCTTTTTTTTTGTTTTTTTCAGTGGCGGCCCATGTTGTAAGTCCTTATAATTTTGCTAGCAAACCACCTTCAAAGGAAACAGAACAAATATATATGGCGTAAACAACGGGCCAACTTAGCGTTCTCAGATAATGTTTTCGATGAAGGTTTTTATGAATCATATTATGTAACGTAGCCCAGCGTGTGTCCCCTGCTTCATATAATTGTTTCATTTTCTTCTCAACAGCGGAGGTTCACTGTGAAACTCATGTCTTAGAAAAACACGTCGAGAGATATGACAGCGCAACTGGCGACATCTGCAGACAGTATACGCGGCAGTACTGCAAGGACAAAGTTCACAAGCCGTACAGTAAGGCATGTCTCTAGAAACGGTGACCCTTCAAAGAAAACCACTTCAGTTGCACAAAAAATAAAAATTTTCACTAAAATCGGTCTACTCGCTGTTCATTTTAGAGGCTTGTCATTCAGCTGATTGACTACTGTTCCTGTTCGGAGGAGTGCGCAGCAGGAGAAGCGTGTGTGTGGGGATCGTAACGACTCTTCTCGATATTAAGTTTATTATATAACGTCCCGCTTTCCCCACGATCAGCTTCCTACGTCCAGTGTGTCGAAGACACCGCTAGGTTGCAAAGGCTCCTGAATCGCAGATACATGGTTGAGGACGCAAGACGAAGTTGCGTCTCTATCCGCATCTAAATTTACTATCAAGAAAAGTACGTGTATGCCTTTACAAGGGATTCCGCTCTTAATTAGAGCAGGTCATTTACAGGCACTGCGTATCTGCCCGTGCGCTGTACTGTTTATAGAAACATAAGAAAAGCTAGTTTAAAACATCGGCAATAACTCCAACTCACCAAAGCAAGAATGTGTAGGCAGGCTGCGGTGAAGAGGCATTGGTAGCTACTGCCAACTTTATCAGCGAATTTTCTAGCAAGTAGATGCCATATTCCCTGGTTACCATTTCCTATTTACCTACGGCTGGTTATATTACGAAAAGAACTGTGAAAGAGAAGTTAAATAATATACAAATAATATGCAAAGTGTCGATATGTGTGTGATATATGGTATATGAGAACATCCATTTAGCTCAAGAAACGTATTTCAAGGTTAGTGTAGTAACAAATATTAGCTAAAAAAATGCATTCGATTTTCGTGTATAAGCCACATGTGAGGAAGTAGGCATGGACAAAGAAAGAAAGAAAAAAAAACGAACTTCCGTGTGACTTATACCAGCATTGCATTTAAGGGCAGGAAACATGGGCAGCTTACTACGTTTCACGCATCAGGCTCAACGCTGTGGAAGCTAGCGAGGATTCTTACAGTAGGTGTGTTCGCCCCAGGAAATAGCTCTATTTTTTTCCCAACACGGCTTCACATTCCTGCTGTTGTATACTAGGCAATAAATAAAAATATTTTATGCCTTAGAAATAAGCAACTCACGGTTTTATGCAGACGTGAATATGCTGATCTAGATCATCAGCGTCTGTTTGCCTTGCTTTCCATGCTTATTCATATTTTATCATTTCCAGCAGGCCACTAGTAGTGACAGGCGTGCGATAGCACTCCTCGTACGCGAACTCACAAAGACGAAAAGCAGCAATGAGACGCGCGTAATTATACAGTCTGCTGACAGAAGTTGCAGCGTAGCCTTCACAGAGTTGCGCCTCGTGTATGAAACGGAGTATAGGGGCTAGCACCATTCAAGGCATACGATGTGGCTCGGTTAACCAAAGGGCACTAATTATGTAGCCCATGTCGGTAGCACGGCTAAGCGTCCTTGGGGTTAAGGGAAAGCGACTTGAGAGAGAAAGGAGAGAAAATGTATTTTGGAGGGTTCCAAAAATTTGGACCGCATGGGGTTCCTTAACAGGCGCTGGCAACGCAAAGTGCACGGACCTCTGAGATTTCAGCCTCCATTAATGTGCGACCACCGCGGCCGGGCTCAAACGCGCGTCGTTTGGGTGACCGCCGAGTGCCATAACCGCTACACCACCGCGGCGTATCAAGAAATTTAATGTCATAGTAAAGTCAGAGTATTTTTTTTTCAATCCAGAGTTGAAAGGACGTTGCAGAACTACTGTGTACATACCGTCCTCGTTTTCTTATTCTTTCCTCTTTTTCGTATTCTTATTACTTGTTCATATCCATCTTACCCATTTTCTTTCTCTGATCTTCATCCTCATCTCCTTCATCTTCGTTTACGTAATTATCGTCTTGTCCCTTCTCTTCGTAGTCATCACCATCGTCTTTTCTTTTTCCAGCCTCTTCCTAGTCCTCGTCACTGTTCACGTTTTTGCCGACGAAACTGGAATTTTGTGTCTGCCGAAGGAGGAACCCCAAAGTAAAAACGGGACAACGGCTTATTCGATCAGCAATGGCAGTGGGCGAGCATACTGAGGCTAAGCTCGCCAGGGTAGCGAAATGAATGACCGTCTGCCAAGCCGGCCAGCTTCTTTTGTAGCCGTCGTCGGGGACGCGTACCTTGCTTGCTTGCTTGATTGATTGATTGATTTGTGGGGTTTAACGTCCCAAAAGCAGCTGTGATTACCAGAGACGCAGTAGTGGAGGTCTCCGGAAATTTCGACCACCTGGGATTCTTTAACGTGCCCTGACATCGCACAGTACACGGGCCTCAACATTTCGCCTCCATCGAAATGCAGCCGCCGTGGCCGGGATTTGATCCCGCGACCCTCGGATCAGCAGCCGAGTGCCATAACCACTACACCACCGGGGCGGGGCGACGCGTATCTTGGCTTGGTCGCACTCTATCATATCGCAAACTCATTCCAGCGTGTAGTTGTGTTACGCTGGGCTTGTGCGTAACAACGCGCGAGCTGCGCGGAAATAGCCGCTTAGACACTACTCCTGCCTATTAGAGCTGTCGCCGGGAATACAGGATGGCCAGGATGCGCCACCAAACGCCACCAAACCTTGCCGATGAAGATGATACCGTTACAATTGAGACTTGAGCTAGTTGGTAATGGTTCATCTTGAGGCGGGCGCAGCTGCACACGAAACACGGACAAGGAAGACGCACCTGTCCTGCAGCACAAATACTTCTTTGTCCGTATTCCATGTTGCGCAGCACGCAGCTACAGAGGAAGAAAATATATGCGGGATGACCGAGCATGGATTTTTGTGTAAGCTAAGAGAAAACCTTCTAATGTAATAATCTACGAAGGCTTTTTTTAACTGCATTCCTGCACGAGCTAGATCACCGGAGTACCCCATTTCAGCTATTTCCTTCCTCGCGCATGCGTTTTCTCGTCTGAGGGTGCCCGTTTTGCTGGCGTTTCCCCGACTACTAATTTCTCAGGCCTAGCACAAACCACAGCGCTCTTGTACTTCTGGCGTTCCATAGCTTCGAATTTAACTTGTGTTCATTTTATTTCGTTAATGAACGACCATGACTACCTGTCTCTTCTACTGCCAAAGTTTCCAGATGAGAGCGTAACCATCTTCTCTTCGCATCAAATGTCATATTTGGCATCCTCTATCTATTGTTTGCATTTTAATGTTTTGTTTGAAGCTCTCCCATTCTTTGAATTCATTGCCTCTCTGCTGATTCACCAAACGTTTTATTTCGCTCTTCAGCTTGCTTAAGAACTTTTCGTCCTTTAGAAGATTAACATGAAACTTCCAACGTTCCAATTCCATTTTCTTTTTCCTCTTAGATACTAGCCCAAAAATGACCAAACTGTGATCGTTGAACGATACGTGTTTGACCATAGCTCACGCAGAGTGGCACCAGTTCCGCGTTCATGTACGCTAGGTCGAGCCGAGCATGACGGCTACCCTGAAAATGAGGGGAGTGCTGACCTTCTCCCCTGGCTGCGGTGTAGGCCACATCCGTAGTCTGAAGTTTGGCATTCACCTCTTTTAACAGGACACTGGAGTAGCATCCCTCACACTTATATGTGTAGGACGATAATTAGCTTGGGAAACACAATTGAATTCGCCGAGTAGGATCACTCATCTGTCACAGTCCAACAAATGCAAATTGTCTTCGAAGAACTGCAAACATTATTTTCCCTTCGTAGGAGCGTAGATACGCTCCTGCGAAGGTTGAATCTGCAGAATGAAATTGTTGCGCTATTCTTAGAGGATATAAGCCATGACGTTTTTCCAACACTCAAAATGTCTGAGTTCCACTCTTCGTCTCTCATAATATATCGCGGTTTTGGGACTCAAATCCCTACAAATCAGGCAACCAAGAGAAGGTCTGCCTGCTCATGCGAGGAGTACCGTAGCTGCTCTTCGCAGGGCTGGCAAAGAACCCACCCAAGTCATTCACGACTTTTTTCGAGGCATAAAAGACGCTCGACTTGTGCAACCACAAAATAATTGCCGTTAGGCACCGTACTACACCGAAATCTAAGGACACCCCTAACAAAAGTGCCACATATGGCGATATCAGGAATTGGGCATATGTGGATATATATGGCACGTGCCCGTACGTGGCCGCATTTGCCCCAATCGTGATAGAAATAATATGGCAATGAAAGACCAACACGAGGAATGCTATGTAAGACTCTGATGCATATTGGGCAAATACGGCCAAATAAGGACACATGCCACATGTAGCCAGATATGCATATATGGCCATATAGGAATATCTGGCTATATAAGACACGTGTCTGTATGTGGCCGTGTTTGCCCAATACGTATCAGAGTCTTGCATGGCATTCCTCGTGTTGGTCTTTCATTGCCATATTATTTCTATCACGACTGGGGCATATGCGGCCACGTACGGGCACGTGCCATATATAGCCATATATAGCCACATATGCCGAGTTCCTGATATCGCCATATATGGCATTTTTGTAAGGGACTGCTCTGACGAACTGCGCGAGACCATAAGGGCTATGTACGCAAAGAACTTCACTGCATGTTCCCGTCGTCTCAGCCCGACGTGACTTCCAATCTAAACCTCGTTCACGAGGAACTCCTGCGCTCATTGACTGCACCTGAAGTGCCACAGTCACAATCGGGTGCGATAAGCCGCGCAGCTGTCACTAGCAGCTTAGTCGTCGCTTTGCGCCCGCGCCAGGAAACCCTACCGCGACGATTCGGTCAGGCATAGGACACTCTCACGTTCCAAAAATCAACGAATAAGTTTTGAAAATTGACAGCGGCAACGGTAATAGCAATATCATGCTATATCCTGTCCGAAGGGCTGCCGTCGTGAAGCCAGTATTTTCTGATGGAGGCGCTGTACTATGCACAATTTGAACAAATAAAATTTCTCGTGATTTTATTACTTGATATAATGTAGGGAATTATTACTGCGACTTTTGATGTTTGATGTTACTGCGACTTTTGAGTTTGATGTTTAGCCATTATGAATGCGAAACAATGACCGATGTATCGGGTGATACATCGGCGCTAGAAGGTACTCCGACGTCATGCTGCACTGGACCGTGAGGTCTTGCCCGACGTCGTAGCGTCATCCCAGCGATGCCGCGCGCACGACTCGAGGTCGTCCACGTGGTGTGCCTTAAACGTTATTACACGAGCTAACAGGCTGTGAAAAACTTTATGCACTTAATGCTTTAGCTCGATTTTGCCTCTATTTTCACTTTCATATTTACTTCGTAGCATCGGGACGATGCTTCTTTCAGAGAGGGACATCGGCGCGTGCGCTTGTTTTCGGTTGTTTCGCGAGGCAGCTTGCAAGGCTGCGAACGATTTGGCACACCTGTCGCCTGAATGGCAGCGCTTTCGTAAGAGAGGAAAGAAGTGATAGGTGCTAAACATGCCGAAATGGCAGTAGAGGCTGCACAAAGCCAGAGTGAGCGCGTAGCGTCACTGGGCCAATGACGTTTACAACGTCGAAACCCATTGGACACCGTACAAAATGTCTTCTATACGATGTCCAATGGGTTTCGACACGTGTGGCAGGTACACGGGATAATTTCAGCGAGGCGCATTGAAGCACAACGTAGGGTAGACAATACTACCTGGAAAAAGTACCAGGAGTGTCAGCTGCATTTTTTGGAGGCTGAGTCCGTTCTTCCTAAACGTGTTTAGGCAGTTGAGGAGGCTGCAAATCTAAGGAATAAACAGGCAGCTGGTTTCCAGGCGAATCACGCATACTGCGCATGGGCGACACCTAGCTGTTGTGACAAGCTAATCGTGGAGCTTGAGGCGCGACCAAGCGCCTCGAGAATAAGCGCAGAGAAGCGCTTCAGAAAATGAAAGTGCAACAGAGAGAAGGCAAACGTCGGTACGTGTTCAAAGGCGAGCTTGAGGAAAGGCCACAAACTGTGGAAAAGAAGGTTTCGATGTGTCGGGTTGTCACGTCTGAATAACTTACACCACAGGCGTCAGGTTCGCGGATCGGAAAGGAAGAAAGAATTTTGTTTTAGAGGTATGCGGTCCGCAAGAAGGGGACAATGAACTAACACCTGTTCCTTTCTCGGCGCTTTAATGACGGCGCGGAAATGTGTGGTCGTTGACATTCGCGAGGTGGCTGAGTCAAGACACAAAGGGAAGGCGCCGTTAAAGAAGTTCATTCGGTGCCGCGGCAAAGCGAGCAGCTGTCAGCTATTTAGCACTCCTTTCTCAATGAGCATGGCTTCCTGCATGCGTCCACTGCGAGTAGGGCTGAAAAGTATGAATCAGGCTCCGGCCTTTTCCGTAAGATACGGTCAGACACTAGCGAATAAGATAGTTCTCTGTTGTTTATTTTCTCCTTAAACAGGCTTTTCTTGTTTGCGCGCGTGTTTCCACAAGGGAGGATTGATTTAGAAAGATCTTTTTGTTTTTTAGTTGCTTATAGATTTAGTTTTCACATAACTCTTGAACAGTGAATTTCGCGGAATATGTTTTGAGTTCTGCACATAAGAAGTTGGGTTTGTGTCGGTGCTTGTTGTCCCCGAGCGAAGTAGTAACGGCCATCTTTTGCGCTGCAACTTGGCTTTATCAACGATACACATCTGACGTTCAAATCAATCAATCAATCAATCAATCAATTTTATTTAGCAGAAACAAAAGGAACTGGAGGGACTCCTGGGCAAAAAGCTGTCACAGCAGCTTGACGGTGGCCCAGGGTCCTTTACATGGCAGTAGCACTCACATGACACATACACAGAAGGCTTTATACACAATACTTTCTGAAAGGCTTCATACACAGCAAGCATTACACATCGCATGTATTCACAAAAAAATGACATTTTAGATTAAAATAAATATACCGAAAGGTCGGTATAAAGAAAGAAAGTAATCACGCAATCCATTTCTAAAAGAAACTGAAGTCATTGCCATGACGTGCGAGAGCCTCAAAGTGGTTTTTCGATGTTCGTTTTTTCCCTTTGATCCATGCATTTTCTTGTAGATTTGTTCGTCTAGCGACGTTTTGAAGTAAGCCATGGTCAACGTGGCGGTTCATTTACTTTAGGTTATTGTGGTGGCTGATCTCAGTAATCTGGGGGCAAAACAACAGAGGGTAGGTTTAGTGGAGAAAAGTGCCCATGATTTGGGTAGGCAAGCCAGGTGCGCCTTGGAGAAGACATGCCTTGAGCTTGCTGTTTATGGGGATTCAGATTCGTCAGGACATCGAGCTGACAAGGGCTTAAGAATGAGATGGCTGCTAACATTCTGCCCGTAACCCAGAGGAACGACCACTCGGGAAAAGGGCATAAATGGAGATGAACGGCACAGGAAGGAGGCGACAATGAAGCGACCAGGCCGCATGGGTCATCTCAAGAGAATACTGTAAGCTGCGGTGGCGACCTCTCTGCGCAGTACCTGCTGGCCGCTGTACGTCGGTGTCTTCTTTCCCCGCCGGAGCAGTTGTTTGACCTTTGTGTAAGAGCCAACCATACCTCCACATCCGCGTCTGCGCATTGTTGCTACCTGTCCAGACCCCTAGCACAAAGAGGGACCTAAGAAAAAAATTAACACCATCTTCCCAAAGGGAACCCTGATGGGATGCGAAGCAGCAGCGTTGCGCACGGGTGGCGTCACGTGTTGAACGGCGCTAACGCGGGTGCTGCGGTGAGCGCTGGAAGATTCGTTTGAAGCGATGGCTGGCATAGCTCTTGTTTCTTCAGAGTGGACACGGGCGCTGGACCGGAGCACCCGCGTTAGCGCCGTTCAACCCCTGACGCCACCCGTGCGCAACACTGCTGCTTCGCATCCCATCAGGGTTCTCTTTGGGAAGGTGGTGGTAATTTTTTTGCGCGTGAACCGACGAGTCGGCGGTGTAGCGAGCGGCGGTCGCGGTAGCGGAGCGAGCGGCGGTAGCGGCAGGTGTTGCGGGCGAACGGACGAGGCGGCAGCTGCGGGCGCTGCGGCGAGCGCGCGGCAGGCGAGGGAGAGAGTGACGTCAGCGCGCACTGCGAGGGGAGCGTGACGTCAACGCGCAGCTGCGGCGTGACCTACTTGGCACTTTCTGTCCTCTTTATTTCCCATCATCCCCTCCCCAAGACGCTGCGCCGTGCTCCCAGTTTGGGCTGCAGAAATAAGCGTCTTTTCCTTACCATAATCACTACCACCACCACCGCTCCAACACCTGCGGCGAGGGGAGCGCGTTGCGGCGCGTTCGTACGGACGCACGAAGGGACAGCGTTACACAGGCTAGTCAAAGAGCTGCTTCGCATCTAAAAGTGTTCCTGGAAATACGCATGCGATAACCCTCAGGACTTTCCACATGCCGCATGTGGGGAAACGCTTTAGAGCACATGGTGAAATGACGTTTGCAAGCTTATTTCCTCAGCGGAGTCGCTTCCCCTTTCTATGCGCTGCCCTTCGCATTCCTATTCGATACTACGGAGTATTGAAGCGTAGCCACCGCGCTGGCCCTCCTGACATAAAGCGGTATGGACAGGTAAACTGATTCGTTCCAGAAAAATCGACCGAGGTCCTGCTGATCACTGAAACTTATGTCATTGCCTCCCCTTCCATGCAGAAGCCATTGCAGAAGTCGCTGGAGGCTCGGCTTTCTCTTGCCTCTTCATTAGTCCGCATGACTCGCTAAGCCATGCGAGAACACTGAACTTCAGAGTTTTGGATAATTGGACCTGGGCGACGGCAGTGTTTTGTAACAACCACAATTAAAGTGACTGCCGTCGTCGCGGGGTTGTGACTATCTTGGACTCATTCGCCAAGTTTGATATGCTTTATTTATATTTACGTAGTGTTATTCTCTTTCCTTATTGCTCCAAGTATGTCGTAAATAAAGAGCTTTTTCAAACAAACAGCAGGTATCATCCTGCCCTACCTTCATCGTGGCCCTCGGTTACCCATGGCGAGCACCATCCCTCCGGCACACTACCATTCCGAATTGCCGTTGGCCCGCTCATGAGGCGGGGTACCCCTGGTCCGCAACACTCCGCAGGGACGTGGCTCCCGTACGCCTGCAGAAGACTAGCGGGCGTCGAAGCCATAGGGCCACCGTCGGTAGCTTTGCTGGGTGGTGACGGCGGAAGGCCCGCAAGGCGACGACTGCGAGGAAGACTTGGTGACACAGCCTCCGTGTTCGGGCGATATGCCCAGCACTGCCACCACAATGTTACCGCTCCGTACTCGTTTATTTATAAAGACTCGGTGGCCAAGCACAGGATAGCGTGGGTCTGAAGAAGGAACAACAACGTCGTCGTCCTGTTTTTCTACCACTCCAAACCCATTTCTTTTGAGAAGCACCGTTACATTATGTCTGTCTTAGTTTGTCGATAATTGACGTAGGCTCTACAAAATTCAAACACCTACAGCGCATACCGGTAACCACGCGCCGAGCCCTGATTTGAGCCACAAGTGATGTCAGTACCGTTAGGCGTGACGTACATGTTGAGTACATCATGTTAGTGTTGCAAAGTTGTCATTGGTGTTACTAACGCATTTATACCCTACCACCCAAATACGGGAGTATACCAGGCGAACTAGACAGCCAAGAAAGCATCGAGTCGTAGGCAGCTAGAAAGGTAGATAGGTACCTCATATGTATGAGTAACTTTCAAAGGTCTTGTTACTCGGTTCAGCCGCACTTCTTTGTGCTTCCTCTTCCTAAGGGACCAGAGCTCGTCCAGCTCACATAGCCGCTGTGAAGTAGGATGAAGTGGAAGTCATTTTCCTACTGCCTGTCTCTCGTTGCGTTGTCTCTACTTTAAGGATGGAAACGAGCCTTTCACGCACACAAACACTGGTCGACTTTATATGCAGGAAGTATGTACATAATTAGACAGCAGCTCGACTGGTGTTACATAGCTGGTACATAGGTGGATCCGTCGCTTCCATTCGGCAGAGTCGACCAGTGCATACCACTGCTCCTACGATCCCAATCGCCACAACAAGTAGCACTATCCGTTGTCTCTAGAGCCATCCGCTCCAACCTCTACAACCACAGCAACCTTTCGTCAGGGACGAAGGGCCACGTTTTGACGTCTTGGTTTCTCCACCCCAACTCCTTGACTACAAATTACATAAATTTTCACACTTCTCGGCAACCCTACGTCCCCCTCTCCCGTCCCGTTTATTCCACAATTGGCGTAGGCGAGACGGGTCAGCGCTGACAAGCGCACAACTCAAAAAAGCCAAAACACACATACACAAAGGAAACATGCAAGACGATGCCAACCCGTCAACAATAACAGCGTCCTTTCTGCACTTGTCATCGCTGCATGTGCTCGTAGACAAAAGGACGCCTCAAGGCGATGCTATGCTCACACAAACCAGTTTACCAGTAAGTCCGTGCCACGGTTGCGGTTACTCTTCCTGCAGCATGTTGAGCAGATAGCTACAAAGATTTCCCGAAAAGCCGCCTGAGAATCGATAAGCATCTTGAGCAGGTGGCTACAAAGCTTCGTGAAACCGGACTCCCGACTGCCTTGCTGTCGGATACTTCCAACTTTGTACGACGACCTTTACAGGGCTTGTAGTCCCCACTGGGTGTTTCAAAGGCGGCTGCGGGCATTTCACCGGAACGGACTCCCTAGTGTCGGGCAATCGTAGTTTGTCTTTTTAGAACGACCCGTACAATACGCCCAAAGTGACTTAAGTTCGTAAGTAATGGTTCGCATTAAAAATTTATTACACCTATCTCATCCAATCAAATGCCCCTGCTCCTCTGCCCCCTCCCTTTGCGTGCGATTACTGGAGGGCGGTATCTCCCTGTCTTAGGCCTCGTTCACACTGGTAAATCCGGCGTCTACATTCGACGGAATTCTCTTGCCGCCGAAAACCGCGTAGTTCACACTGCTTACCGCCGCGGAACCGGCGCCGCCGGAAAGCGACATAGCGCCATCTGCCGAGCGCAGGTCGAACCTTTAAAAAAATGCGGCATGGCCCGGATGTACACGCGGTTCCACCGGTTCTACGCTCGTGCGGATCTTGTCCGTTTTGTTTCTGTGCCTGAGAAAGAAGCGGTACTACTAGGCTGGCTGCGAAATACGTTCTGGTGATGTATGACAGGCGGAAACACCACCAGCGGTGGTGTGCTCGTCCTGGAATACATGAACGCGAGAAGCTTGGTGACGCCGTGAAAGTGCTATTCGTTGTGCGAAATTGTGACGTGGACACGTGGATTCCTACAGCGAGTAAGTTGAGAATGGCTGTTATTCGTGACACTACTCAACGCGCGGCGTTCCCCGAAGAAAAATGGGTGTTTACGATCCAGTTGGATGTCCAGACGGGCTTCGAATACAGAGACAATCGAGCCGAACTTGGCCGCCATTTTTCGAATTTGTGACTCGCGCTCCTATTGGTCCGCGGCGGGAAATCCGGCGGCGCGGATAGCGCTGTTTCGGCGGATCTCGCTGTCGCCGAACAGGTTTCCGCGCTTCTCCGGCCGCCGGATTGCTCAGTGTGAACGCCCCATTATTGCTCTGGGCTGCGCATCCGCAATCACATACACAGGGAACACCGCGTGCATTCTTATTGGGGTGATGAAGAAATATGGCGTTTCGGTTATTTCGCCGGTATTTTCATGTATGTCCAGCCCTTCTGTGTGCAGCGCAGTGGTTTACTCGCACTGACATAACGCGATGCAGGAGGTGGCTCACACGCACGTGTTGTCACTTGCTGGTTATTCATTTCGACTCGGCTTAGCTACCAATATACATAAGTGAACCGTATCGATCGTGCACAGAAAAGGTTAAATAGAGCTTCTCATCTGAAAGAGTACCTGCTACATCAATTGTTTAAAGACTATGTCGTCCTTTGTATACCTTTCCGTGCGTCGGCCGCAGTGAGTTCCTTCTAAATATTAAATACCCATTCTTCGTCATGTTTCTATGGAGAGAAGACATACATATTTTTAATCAAACTTATGAACACCTTCCTGTCCTTTTAAGGTAAAGGACGAAAAACCGCAGGAGCTTATTGGATACTGTCATTTCCGTATACTCCTCGATTTGTTTTACGGTTTTTACGTTCAAGGAAGTACGGATTAGCGCTATTAATTGAGTAGAAATGCTTCGGCTCTTTGGCTGAATAGAAATGCCACTTAGACTCTAGAAGAGTGAAACAAAGGTGTCGTGAAACGTAGGCTCTGGGAAACCGAAAATGCTGTCATTTTATTTTATTAACTGTGTATAGGTGTTTACACTTGATATAGTATGAGCCGCCATTGGTATCATCGTGAACATTATTTCAAGGAAATCACAATTTGTATGCGTACGGCACGAAAAAAGCCTGTTCAAGGTGTCGCTGCTTTGAAATGTATGGTACGCGATGATATCGCTTAGCTCTCCAATATTTTCGATCTCATCTCCCCAATTAACGATCTGCTATGCTCGACGGCGCTTACAGTCCCTTGTTAACCGTCCCGTTTATGTGAGACCTGCCGTATACCTCATGGTCAGTGCCCAGCTTCATTTTGAATTATGTGCAATATAACATTGGCTACACCTGTACCTTCTCCAAACGGCTCTGCCGTCCCCGAAATTGCCATAGTCAGGCGGACAACTTGCTGTTAGATCACAACTCCACATTTAACTTCTGCGCGAGTTTCTTCTCGGTGTCGACATTTTCAGACCAACATGCTTATATTTTCAAAACGCAATTATTGTGTGCTTTGCTGGAGAGTGGAAAGCTGTCGGTCATTTTTTGAAAGCCTACCGTATGCTGTTCTGCCGACTCTTACTAAATGCGAAGCATTTCTTAGCGAACATCGGCGACTTTGAGCGTATCTATCTATCTATCTATCTATCTATCTATCTATCTATCTATCTATCTATCTATCTATCTATCTATCTATCTATCTATCTATCTATCTATCTAGCCGCCTACGATTTTGTGCTCTCCTGGGCGTTTCGCTAATGGGATGTTTACGAAAATTGGTATGCCACAACATGACTACATGACGAACATAAATGACATATCAAAGCATGAAATCATGACATCCATGTCATGAGCGGCATGATTTACATGCCATGGTCTTGGCGCTCTCCTGGCCGTTTCGCTAATGGGATGTATGTGAAAATTGGTATGGCACAACATGGCTGCCTGACGAACATAAATGACAGGTCATAACATGAAAATCATGACATGGATGTCATGAGCGACATTATTTACGTGCCACGCGTTTCGTTAACCGGATGTATACGAAAACTGGCATGCCACAACATTACTGCATGACGAACGTAAATGACAGGTCATAACATCAAAATAATGACATGCATATGATGAGCGACATGATTTACATGCCATGGTCTTAGTGCTCTCTTGGCTGTTTCGTTAGTCTTATGTATAGGAAAATTGGTATGCAACAACATGACTGCATGACGAACATAAATGACAGGTCACAACATGAAAAGCATGATATGCATGTTATGGGCGGCATGCTTTACATGCCACGCGTTTCGTCAATGGGATGCATACCAAAATTCCTACGGCACAACACGACTGCATGACGAACATAAATGACAGGTCATAACATTAGAATCATGACATGCGTGTATGAGCGGCATGGTTTACATGCCAGAGTCATGGTGCTCTTGCGGCCGTTTCGTTACATTCATGTGTACCAAAACTGGTATAGCGAGACAATGCAAACCCATTTTACGTTCCTCGTGCGTGCTTCGAATTTCCTTGATTCCCACTGCACGTGGGATCTGCCAACGTCACAGATCTTTGACTGCGTCTATTATGGCCTACATAGCTGTTTATTGGCAAGAAAGGCGTAGACTGTGTCCTGAGGAAGTTATATACTTAACACATGGAGTTTCAGAACATTTTATGCAGCGAATTTAACGACAATACGAAACAAAGAAATTGGCTTTCGGACGTCATAAGACCGACGTTCTGGCGCGAATTTCAGAACTAAGCCTTTGACATTCGTTTGCTTTTTATTGTTGAATATAAATTAATCAAATTAGTAATATCTTGTTCTCGAAAGATACGTCATTCTAAATCGCTTTGCTTTTTAAGGTATTTTAAACTGCGAAATATTCTACGAAGTAGCAGCGGGATTAATATTTCTGCATTGAAATAGTTCACACTGTTCACCGCATCTCTAGAGCATCTGAACTCTTCAACATCAGAAAGGTCCACTGAAAGGGGCGTAGTGTGGACGTACTTAAACCTAAGGTTATAGTTGTTTTTTTAACCTCTCAGTATGAAATTTGGTTCTAATGTCATGGAAGTACCTGGGCACCCTGAAAAATGATTTGAGATTTTGTATGGAAGCAGATGCTAGGTAAAAATACAAATAAAATAATGTAGCCTTTGATATGCTGCTAATGTGGATATATAGGCGTGGCTTCCCAGGAGAAAATACCGCTTTTTAGGAGTCGCACAAGGCAAACATGCATTACGTCATCCTGGCCTGTCTATTTGTGAGAATTACAATTTCTGGTGCCTCAGAGGGAAAGCATTCTACGCCAAACATGCAAGACCTGAGAGACGTAAGTCGGTTTTGATGCTTGTAATATGCATGAAATGATGTCTTCGCATGAACCACGACATCATGGGCCCCATTATATTGTTACGTGGCGATTAATGACGCTGACCTGCAGTGGATTGTACGGATACAGGGATGTGAAAGACACCCAAGAAAGAAGACGATGATGTATCTTGGGTGAGCGTGGTGTGACTCCCAGCTTGGTCGGTCTGAAATACAAACGCTGTAAATAATTCCACCGTTTATTCTGTTCCGTTTCATTTTTGGTGGAGGTGCTGGGTATCGATCCCAGTACCTCTCGATCCGTACAACCCACTGCAGGTCAGCGTCATTAATCGCCACGTAACAATATTCTTGTCTGGCCGTTTATAATGTTACAAATGGGACTGAAACGCCAAAGTGTTCTAATTTTAGGTAGCCTGAATGAACCAAGCTAAATCTTAAGCAGCATTTTCCAGCACTTTTCATTTTCCCAATGCCGCTTACGCAAGTTTAACGTAATGGCCTCAACCCTATCATTTCATACCATTCTAACCCAATATTTGAGATCTAAATCACAATATGTTGTTTACCGTCAATATACAATCGCACAATTTCAAGTGAGGGACACCCGACTGCATACGAGCGTATGAAACCGCCAATATAATCCCACAAATTAACTGTAGGTATCACACGTAATGAAGCGCACTTTTTCCGACTTACCCAAAGAAGTCGATGCGCCTTATCGGGCTTGGCTCACGGTAAATCAAATCGTCATAGCAGTCGCTGACAACGAAATAATGTTGATGAGCAAAGCGTTGTTTTCTCGTGCAGTGGTCAGCATAATTGGCTTTGCGCTCCTGATACACTGCATAAGGATTACAAAACAGAGGCAATACGGATGCATGCAATACCGTCATTGTAGCACAGACACTCTGCTATTTTCGTCTCGCCATTTCGCAACGTATACAGTATGGCCAAATGTAATCGCAATCGAAAACAGCTTTCTTCGCTGTTTCGGCTGTTTCTGGACATCAAGCTGGGCCGCTAATATTAGGAAGCACTACTCATTTATCTGTTGCGCAGCGCTCACTTTTTTTATTTTTTAAGAGATGGGCTAACTTGGGGCTAGCCGTAACCGCCGTCCGTCTCGCCCCCTTCTTCTCGGCCGCGGCGTCCCTATTCGGATGGAGGCGAAGTGCCACAACATTGAGTACTGTACGATCAAAGTGCAGGTTAACGAACGCCAAATGGTCGAAATTAACGGAGCCCTCCACTGCGGTGTTCATCATGAAAATAGGGTTGTTTTGAGACGTGAAACTCCATAAATAATAATTATTATTATTGCTTTCGACCCACGATCCCCTGCTGCGCTCGACTCAGTTTTGCCCTCGGCACATTTCTAGATAGTATTGCTTCAGCGAAAGCAAAGTTTTAGGGGCGAAGCTCCTTATGCCGTGGGTCTGTCTATCCTCCGCTCGTAGTACCCACCTCTAGTTCGTGAAGTGCTCACTAGATGGCGTGATGGCGCTGCGGTGCTCGCTTCATTCAGATGTATGGGAACGCGTAGTATGGGAGTCTGTCTGTCTGTCCGTCTGTCTATGTCTGTCTGTCCGCCCGCCCGTCCGTCCGTCCGTCTCTCTGTCCGTCTGTCCGTCCGTCCTCCGAGCGCTGCGGTGCTGCTTAGCTAGTACGTGAATTGATCAATATAGATGGCGCGGAGGCGCTCGCTGCGTGCTCTAGTGTGATAGGAGATTTATTATTTTTCATAGTTCTAGTGTGATAGGAGGAGGTGTTTATGTAAGAGTAAAGAACAAGGAAAGGAGGATGGTGAGAGGGTAAACCATAGCATAGCCATTTATAGACTTTTGTATGGAGGGTTGTGAGAGAGTGGTGATGTTGCGAAGGCCTCATTTGATTAGGAGAGGAGAAGCAGGAGAGAGTGCAATATAGAAAAGGTAAAGAAAGATAAAATATAACGGAAGGAAGAGGAAGTAGGTGTCGAAAAAGATGAAGAAAGGACAAACATGGAAGAAGTCAATCTGCCTTGGCAAGGTGGTGAGGCATGCTTTCCAGCTCTCAGCTGGATTGCAAGGGCAAGGCACTGGCTTCATTTTTTCTTTATTTGTGTGTGTGTCCGGCCATCTCCTCTTGCAAGCACTAGTGAATGCCATACCAGGGTTTGTGGCCATTTGACTAAACGCCTTGCCGCATGTATTGCAACTGGTCGGGCTTTCTTTGGCTATGAAAATGCAGGCGTACGTTCGTAGCGTGTATGGTATATTTCATAGCGAAGTCTCTATACCAAGGCATCTATCTATCGCTTGTCCAGGAACAATGGTTGAGAGAACATTGACACTTGGAAGTGTACCTTCTACGCCTATTGTTTAAGGGGCTGTGCTCTCAGTTGTGAACTTTCTTTTACCGCGTCAGCGACGGCCTGTTCACCGTAAATGGGAAGTAGCCTTTACTTGTCGTGCATATAATAGACAGACAAAATCATATTATTTTAAAGACATGTATAATCGGCGTACTCTGTCCTTGTAAATTAAAGGCAGAATATCATTTCCTTGTACTTCGTATTCTCCACCACCTCAGGGAAGTGCCTAAGTGCTGCGGAAATTGTAGAAAAATGGTTGTACCAACGGCGCCTAATATAGAGAAAGGAATGAATGAAATAGACTATTGCACAGCGAACTCAGAAAAAGAGAATATTGTGTCATTTTGTTCACTAGCTAAATCTATGATGCTGACAACTCTCCTGACATGCATGCCCCATAACTGCGATTAATACTACCACCACCACCTCAGCCTCTATCCTTAAGATGTGTGCTGCTACGCGAAGACATCTCCAAAAGATATTTGGTTTCTCTGTCGCCAACACACGCTATTTCATGCTTCCAGATTTTCGAATTTCATACACCAGGTAACTGTCTACTGTACTCGCCTATGTATTCCCTGCCTCGTCCTCCCTTCATTTTTTCTGACTGCCAATCGACAGTCTGTAGTACGAGTTTTGTGTCTGAAACAGGTTCATCCTTTGTCAACTTTATCAGGAATATTGGCACACGCATTTCTTCTTTGATCGTCTATGCTAACTTCGTTGTTATTACACATAGTCTGCTCCGTTCACTCAAAAGCCGCGTAACCATTAATTCATTCTCCCATTTCCTTCTCTTCCGAGCTGCCACTAAGCTCGAACGGGCTGAAAGCAATTATTCGCGCCCCACTGCACTTGGCAGTCGTGTTTTATGAACGCACACCGCCTTCTGTCCAACCCATTCTTATCCTTATTGTTTTTTTTTAGCATGAGTGGGTTTCGAACGCCTCTTTATTTCTATCAAGAATTACTACCCATTGTACGCTACGGGTACCGACCACTTTCTGTAAGGAACTTTAATAAAACTTCTGTTCCTCCTAATACTTACCCGTTACGTAAGGAAACTTGTTATAAGAACGGCTGCAGGCTAATAAATGCGCAAGCTTCACCCCAAGAAGTAACATGCGCTCTTATTCACTCGCACAAAGGATTCGTGCCAGCTGCATATGTTTTGTTGGAACATGGAGGAAATAGACACATTACAAAGCAAAAACTTCTTGTTGCATTTCTTCAAATACTACCTTTGCTTGACAGGCGATTTCAAATGCTCAAGTAAATTTGTCGCTACTTGCAAGTTTGCGACTTCAAGCAACGCAATACGTGCGTGTGTGTATAGCAAAATCAGGACGAGTGTGTACTTGGCATCACGTATACAACAAACGTCGTTGGAAGGAGCATTTGCGTAAGTGCTCTCGCGGCCGTACTAAAGCCCATGTATAATCGCTTCAGGTGTCACTGTAGGGAAATCCTGCTCGCGCGCCAATTTTGGCGCATGGTGCCTCCCCCGCTAGCGCAGCCATCATTTTCTGTAGGTTGGACGTCATTGTGTGTGGGCGCTTCCTGCACTAATATCTAGTGGTAAAGGGCAATTGTAATTGCCATCGATATGCATGCTCACGCGAAGGCTTCACAATCTGGTCGCCATAGGCGAATATCCGTGCCCTCGCCTGGCTATTTAATACTATTGCAGCGGAGCTGTTAGATCCTCGCTATTTGCTCCACCCCGTCGTCTGCGGAAGGGAAAAGAGGACCCGTGCTTGCCCTCGAAACACAACGAGAAAAAGAAGTCTCGAGTTTCGCATTAGCGAAAAGCGCACTTGCTCTTGACTTCGACCCTCTACGCACATCTTTGCCCTTCTACATGCCGCTGCTACATGGCAGTGATAGCAATAGTGATAGCGCTAATAATAGCGACATTATGGTATCATGAAAGCGGTATTGTCAGTGATAGGATTGCACAGCTAGAGCATGAAGAAGAAGAAAAAGAAACGAGTAAAAATGTGAAGATGACTCCGAGACACAACACACTGCAACGCACGCCGTGCCGTGTGTGGGCAGTAGGTAAGGAGCCAGAGAAATAGAAATCGACATAGATAAATAAAAAGAAAGAACGAAAGAGAAAGAGAGAGATACACGGAGAGAGAAATAAAAAGAAAGAATAAGAGGAAGGGCTTATATATCGCAAGAATTCATAAGTGTAGGTCATCTAAAAAAATCGTTTCTCCTTTCATTAACTTTGAAATTCTTTGCTAAGCTCCCACGGCTCCTCTTGGTCAATGGTGTTCGCGATAGAAGAGTTATGCCTCAATATTTTTATGTGTTTTATATATTTGTCTTCCAACGCATTATTCTCATGATTTAGTTCGACCATCCATATCACTTTCTGTGGTTGTGTACAGGCTTTACCTCGCTAGTAATTGATGCAACATTCCGTGATCACTTACGTCGGCTTATGGTTTCTAATATGTTCTTTAATCGACATGTAACAGATGTTCCAGCGAGCGCTTTCAAAAATTTTGCAAAGATTGGCTTTAAAAATATTTTCTTCAGAAACGCCCTGTGAGCTTGTGCGGGCGTTATTAATCGTTAACAGCACGTAACTGCTTTGGTAATTAGCTGATATTCAATAATTAACCATTTCAATATTGGTGTTTTGAGATTATCTTCAATAGCGACTTCAGGGTGACAACAGAGACGACGACGCGTAATGACTTTTTGGCAAGGTAATTCTCTGAAGCCCTGGGGCACGAAAAATTCTACTGTCCTTTTCGCACGAATCCTGGACTTCCTAGAGAAGGTGCACCGGAAGGAACATGCGAACCCACCATCCAAAAGTGACGTGTTGCAATATGCAAAAGATAACTAAATATGCGAGTAATTTCTACGGTTTTAAGCCCGAAAACCAGCTATAATTACGATGGACGCCGTAATCGAGGGCCCCGGAAATTTGGACCAGCGGGGAGGTTGTTTAATGTGCACTGACATCGCACAGTACGCTGGCCTCAACATTTCGCTTCCATCCAAATGCGACCGCTGCGGCCGGGATCCCATTCCGTGACCTTTGGGTCAGTAGCCGAGTGTTATAGCCACTAGACCACCATGGCGGCGCATAAAGAAATGTCTAAAATATGTTAAAACTAAATACACAATAAATATGCAAAGGATAGCTCTGGCGTCTGCCTATGAGTCTCTGTACCATAGGTCAAAATTGCCCCAGTAGCAAGTCGTAGATTTCGAATTGGCTGTCACGACACGTCATCACTGGCAAGTGATTTCGCACATGTTACGAAAATTTTCACGAGCAATAGCAACGAAGAGAGATGGGTGCAGCCGTATCAGTTACAACCGCCAGTATGACGACGGAAATCATCGAAAAATGCACACTGAATTCCTTTACCTCGAAGCCAATGATTCTTCTCTGTTATGTGGAAGATTGCTTCAGCCTCATTAAGAAGGACACCCTGCCAGCTTTGACGGAACAGTCAAACGATATCAATGCAGCTGTCAAGTTTACTATCCGCATTTGACAGCGGAAAAGGCAGAATGATCAGGTAATTACACATTCGAAGGTCCTAAAATAAAGTTTCTGGGGGACCGCCTAACAACACATAAGTGAGAGTTAGTAGAGTGTTGGAAAACAGTGAATCATATTTTACACGCCTTCAAGATTAGCACTAAAGCGGAAATGAAATAATTATAAAAAGCAATAAAAATCACCACGATATTCACATATAAGGGAGATTAAAAAGCCAAATGGGAGAAATCGGAACGATGATTCAGAAAAATTCAACAGGTACAAAAGACATGTCGAAGTAGAATTCTTCCCTATCAACGTTTTACAATGTCAAAATTTTGGAATATACAAGAAAAAAGCGCACTCCGGTCTCTACATGGACATGAACATTTTCGCGTCACTGCACTAGGAATGCAGTACCTTTGCTTGGACAAACTAGATGCTCATAATGACATGTGTGATGGAATTATTGCGAACCTGGGCGAGTGCCGCAAATATCAAGCTTTTTTTGAGGCGCCCATGCTTCCTGCAACAAAATAGGCAGATGTTCTTTCAGGCGTACAGCTAGGCCAATTACAAAGAAATGAAGAAAATGAAGAAACAACGTCTGATAAAGCTTCAGTAGAAATCCCATTCGGCAAGTTTTGTTTGAAAAAAATGAATGATTACAAAGTGGCAACTTCATTTATTGATGCTTTAAAACGCATGAATCATGATACGCAAGGGTGTTAAGCGTAGAAGCTTCATAGTGAAGCTGACATTTCAACAAACGAATAGTTCTCACCTGTATTACCGACGTTTCCAGTGCGAGTGAACCTTTAGACGTCCGAAAGGTCACGCAGCATTCCAATAGCTTGGCGCTATTTGAATGATATATCAGCGTCGGCTTAACTTCTTAATGTGATCACTTTTCTCAAAAGTGCTAAATATTCCCAGCTATCATAGTTTTCCATTGTTGGCTCTCCAGCAAACAGCTGTTCCGCATATATTACAAATAAAAATTGACCTCTTTGGGCGGCTTTTTGTAGGTTATGTAATCTCTCCTCGGAGAACAATACAGGGATCAGCGATCAGAAGTAACCAACATGCTTCTCACAGTGCTAGGCTGCGTACTCGGGACCTTCGTAACTGCTCACGCTAAGACGACAAAGCCTTGTCACCACTCCTCCAAGATCTCAAAGACGTAAGATCTTTCTTTTGAAGCCATACTATGCATTCGAAGGGAGTATTCTGTCTGCGTCAGGGAAATCACATACTATAAAGAATGACAAAGCGCTGGTTCAATCGCAGGCGTGAGCATCCGTGTTACCAACCTTCCGACGTCAACAGGACCTCATAATGTATGCGACTGTTATGTAACTTCGTATGGAAAAAGCTATTCAAGAGTTCTGGACCCCCCTGCTTCGCTCTTAAGGGAACATAGCAGGGCATATGCCTCCTATATTTTTTAGCCTCTGCTGCCAGCCATCAGCCGGACCCCAGCTCTAGCTACAGCTCGCCTCTGATTTTATACACTGGTTAATATCATGGTGATCTTTATTCGTTTTTTATAATTCCGCTTCGTTGCCGACCTTGAAATAGTATGAAACATGATTTACTGTGTGCCAACATTCTACTAACTCACATTTATGCCTTATTAGGAGGTCCCGTCGTCCCTGAGTTACATGCATGCGTTGAAAGGTTAAACTCATGCGCGTAGATCGAAATATGGCACGCAGTGTAAAAATTATCAATTTCCTTTTGTTCTTTCTAAGAAACAAAGGTTACTGACGAGGAACTTACGGACACTGGCTCTTCAGAGCTTTCTTTCTCTGTAAAGTTACACCTATTAAAAAAAATGGTTCAACGACGCAAGAAAAAAAGAAACACGATGTAGCGACTTCTTTTGGCAGTATTCTTTGAATGGGTGCAGCAACATTACAAACCGCTGCCGCACCTGTGGCTTAAAATATTAGCTAACTGACGAGTTCACTCAGTGAGTACGCCTATTATTTGGCTCATGTGTGCTACTTGAACGGTCGCTAAAATGAAAAACAAATTTTCTCATCCCACTACCCTCGTTGGCGCAGGTACGCTTGACGTTACAGATATTTGACTGCATCTGCTATGGCCTACATAGCTTTTTATTGGTAAGAAAGACGTATATCGTGTCCTGAGGAAGCTGATACTTGACACTTGGAGATTCAGCGCATTTGTTGGAGCTAATTTAACGACAATACGAAACAAAGAAATTGGCTTTCAACGTCATGAGGGTGACGTTCTGGCGCGAATTTCAGAACTAAGCCTTTGACATTCATTTCCTTTTTACTGCTGAATATAAATTGATTAAGTTAGTGAGAATCTTGTTCTCGAAATATACGATATCATTCTAAGTCACTTTACCTTTTAACATTAGTGTCCTTTGAACTGCGAAATATTCTAGGAAGTCCCAGCGGGGCTAATAAAATTCTACAGTGAAGCGGTTCACACTGTTCACCGCTCCTTTAGAGCACCTGAACTCTTAAGCATCAGAAAGGTCAACTGAAAGTGGCGTGGTGGGGACGTATTTAAATTTAAGGTTATAGTTTCTTTAACCTCTAGGCAAGAAATTTGTTTCTAATGTCATGGAAGTACCTGGGAACCCTGGAAAATGATTTGAGACATTGTATGGACGCAGATATCGGGTAATAATACAAATAAAATAATGTAGCCTTTGGTGTGCTGCTAATGTGGATATATAGCCGTGGCTTCCCAGGAGAAAATGCCGATTTTTGTGAGTCGCACAAGACAAACATGCATTACGTCGTCCTGGCCTGTGTACTTGGTAGTATTACAGTTTCTGGTGCCGCAGAGGGAAAGCATTCTAAGCCAAAAATACAAGACCTGAGAGACGTAAGTCGTTTTTTATGCTTCCAATATGCATGAAATGATTTCTTCCCATAAACCACGGCGTCATGGGTGCCATTATAGCCTGGTCTGGCCATTTCTAACGCTTCAAACTGGACTGAAACGCCAAAGTTTACTAATTTTGTGTGGCCTGAATCAACCAAGCTGAATCTTAAGCACCATTTTCCTGCAGTTTTCATTTTCCCAATGCCGCTTACGTAAGTTTAACGTTATGGCCTCAACCCTATCATTTCATATCATTCTAACCCAATATTTGATATCTAATTCGCAATTTTCTGTTTACCGCCAATACACAATCGCGCAACTTTAAATGGAGGAGAATCTACTGCTTACGAGCGCATGAAACCGCCAATATAATCCCACAAGATAACTGAAGGTAGCACGTCTAATGAAGCGCACTTTTTCCGATTTACCCCAATAAGTCGATGCGCCTCATCGGGCTTAGCTCATGGTAAATCAAATCGTCGTAGCAGTCACTGACAACGAAATAGCGTTGATGAGCAAAGCACTCTTTCCTCACGCAGTGGTCAGCATAATTGGCTTTGAGCTCGTGATACACTGCATAACCATTACAAAACAGAGGTTATACGGATGCATGCAATGCCATCAGTGTAGCCCAGACACTCCGCTATTTTCGCTTCGCCATCTCGCAACGTATAAAATATCTCCAAATGTAATTGCAATCGAAAACAGAGCTTTCTTCATTGTTTCGACTGTTTCTGGACGTGGAGGTGTGCGGCAAATATTACTTTGGAAGCACTACTTATTTATCAGTGGCGCAGTGTTCACTCTTCCTTTTAACGGAAGCGGCTAACTTGGGGCTAGCCGCGACCCCCGTCTGTCTCGCTTCTGGAAGAGCGCTCCCTTCTTCTCGGCCGCAGCGTCCCCGTTTGGATGGAGGCGAAACGCCACAGCACTGAGTATTGTACGATCAAAGTGCACGTTAAGGAATGCCAAATGGTCGAAATTAACGGAGCCCTCCACTGCGGCGTTCCTCATGAAAATGGCGTCGTTTTGAAACGTGAAACCTCATTAATAATAATTACTATTATTGCTATCGACCCACTATACCCTGCTGCGCTCGACTCAGTTTTGCCCTCGCCACACTTCTAGATAGCAGTGCTTGTGCAAAGGCAAAGTTATTGTGTGGGTTGACGAGAAATCAGAGAAAGTCATGAGAAATCACGAGGGAAACTTAAGACCATAATACCTCTGTTTCAGCAGATTTCAGCAGCTTTCTTTATTAAGGGGGGGGGGGTTGAGCTTCTGCTTCTCCCAAAGCATAACATGTTACTTTTTCATTTATTACATATATGATTTTCAGCCTATGTTCGCGTCTTCCATATTGGTTCCCTACATTTCCTCATAATTTGCATGCGACACACAGCCTAATCCCTGTACGTTTCTTGAGCGCGCCACTACGCTGGGTATTTCGCATACTATAGCACGGAATATAATAGCACATTACCTAATTCATTTTACCAATGATTATAAGAACCTTTAATATGAAAGCATTAAGGGGAACGAGTCGCAGACGAGTGACCTTAACCTTGAAGAGACATCAGCGGCGGCAATCCATCTAATAAAAGAAGATAGGTTAAATTAAGCACAGACATGGGCGAAATCTTGAGGGACAGCACCTGTAAAGAAGGTGACGCTGTTGGTCTGAAGGAATTTTCGTCAGGTCGGCTTCAGAATTTAACCTAGCCCTCCGTGCGAGGCGAGTGCTCTCTAGAAATCTCCAGCGGCTCGGGAATACGGATAAAATAAACAAAGACAGATATGGCCAGCAGAGGTGCGCCTCGGTTCCGCTCTTTCTGCAGCACGCGGAGCAGCGAGAAAGCTTACCTTAGGCACAGCCTAGGAGTAACAGCCCATGAAATTTCTCGCAAGAAGAAAATTTACAATAATTCAGCCATGTCGACGCTGCGTTCATGCCCATTAGACGAGCCTGCACAGCCGCCCTTTTGAACAGCAAGGCTGAACTTGTCAACTAGGCTTCCACGTGGAAATACAACCAGATATTGCAGAATAAGTAACCATCACATTGGAACTTTCAGGCCCAATAAGATCTACCATCCACAGTGGCAGCCGTCCGAGCATTTGTAAAATGCGTCATCTCTAGAGAGGCCCTGATAATTCTCGACGGAAAGGCAGTCAAACCCCGCACAATCATCTGTTTTCCTGCTCATATGGGAAAAATCAGTAGCGCTCGCGCGAACCTCAACAAATCTGCCCATAGCGCTGCACAAGGACTTGCCAACCGTGCAGTTACAAGGAAGCACAATGCTAAGCTTCCAGATTGCAGAGACCAGCTGCTGATGTACAACAAGTTCTTACAAAAAAGAACCTATCCGAACCCGCTATTAATCAGCAAAATATATCCGGAGTTCTGTACTCCTACGACGTGGGATAGTGCAAAGCCCCCATGGATCTCAGTCACGTGCTCTGGCGCTGCTCCGCGTTACACAGCGGCAAGGACATCAGTGAAGAGCAGCGGGACGCAGCTCTACGCATCCTCACATTAGAAAAGCAGCTGTGGGCAGGCCAACGGGAGTCGGCCGAAAGGCTACGCATTTCTTTCCCAACGTGGGAGCGGCCCGCTTCGGGCTGAGAAACTAGCGCGGCCTAATGGACCCTGATAAAGTTTTTCCATCCATCCATCCACCCATACATGTCGCAGTCAATCCACTGTATTGGATGTCTACGATGAGATGCCATAAAAGAGTGCAGAAAAAAAAGAACAGGGAGTGAAAGTGCGTACTCACGCTTTACATTGTTGCCCTGTAGAAGTGCCGAACGCTACTGATTTCCACTCGATAAAGATCAATTCTCAACATCATCGGGGTTTTGCGACTTTGCTTTGATAGCAAGTCCTCAGATGTGTTCTCAGTCTACTCGAAATACATTATCTATATTTTAATGACGGCATCATACAATGAAACCAATGAAGTCATGGGGATCAAAGTTATGGTTGTTTAAACTGTATTGCAGCAGTTAAGATATTGTAGCGAGTCGATAGGGCGTTTTGGGGGTGCGGCTTCTTCGAACGCAATACTAGGTTTAATTCCCATCCCGACCTGACGGAAGTTGATTTCCAGACCAAAGGCTCTGCCTTGTTTACAGAAGCTCCCCTGGTGAAATTTGGCGCCAGTATTAGTCTCCTTCTTGTTTTGTGATAATTACCCCGCTAGACTTAAATAACAGCACTTCAGGCCCCCGTATGCCCTCCTTGGATACGTTATCTGGACCCTGTATTAAGGTATGCCTAAGAAAAAGACGAGTTCTTGACATATTCCCCTTCTTTCATTATTCTCACACAGACTCGGTATTTCAGATATTCTAACGAAAGCGTAGTATTATATCTCTTTAGTATTGCATTTACCTGACCGCGATTGTCATTGTTCCTCGTACAATAATGTTCAAATCCCCCCCAGCCCCCCCTACCAGTTCATAAATTGCTATAAACGCATCCATCGGTCGTTATCATCGATTTACTTTACGCCATAAACATGGACTACCTTGTTTATTATTTTTTTATTTTTCTCAAGCCGGTACGAAATTTCATGGCATTTTTTTTACAACAAATTGTGACACAGTCCCTCCTTTCTTTTTGCATTGTCATAAATGGCAGTCCAATAAATAGAAGCATTTTCATTGTTCTAAAAGGTAGATAACTGTAAGGAACAATATGAATTTCGGTTTGTTTCGACTGCTGAACTCGAAGATGTAGCGACGCTGAAGTACCATTTTGAACCAGGTTGTGCTATCGATGCCGGAAAAAGAACATACTTCAGCATAATAATTGTTACTTCTCTAGAAGCAGGCTCCTTTCGCACTGACTGCAGATTATCTCGGTTTATTTCGCAACAAAGCTCTCAAAATCAACGTTGCTCTGCCACCTTTGCCTATTTTTCCGGAATAAGACTCCGTGCAATGTTATGAGAGATCGCTAGTGTGGCCGTATTTACCCCTTCCTAGAATCCATTTCTTTTTAACTACAGCCCAGCAGGGGTTCCGTAAGTCCCTTCCGTGCAGATCTAAGCCGATCCTTTTCCCACATGGCCATCAATCCATTCTTGATTACATGCCTCAGGTCGGCTGCAAGTGATTATTAATCTTTCGAAAGAATTAGAGGTGTCGCATGACCTTCTCTTTATCAGTTTGTGCAACATTAACATGGGTTCGAGCGTGCTCGAATGACTTATTTTTTTTCCTTGAAACGTATCATGTATTTTATAAACCTGAACAAACTTGATTCGCATCCTTTCTGTCAGTCGTGGGGCATCTCGCGGGTCCATTTCCCCGAGCTTTTTTGTCATGATCATAATTATTTGCTAACACTGTCCCTTAAGTGGTATGACAGTGTTATTTACTGTGAAATTACTGAAAATAGCGATGGTTCCCGCCTTATTGAAAATAAATGTAAAATTGGCTAGATAACATAAGAA